>OY282505.1:2342500-2506470 GCA_958295605.1 Ajuga chamaepitys | reverse complement strand
CTAGCACCGGTATCGATAATCCAGCTACTAGCAATAGATGAGTCTGAGGAATTTAACGCATAAGCACTAGGAGAGAGGGAAGAAGAACCTACAAAATGGACAAATTGAGCATAGTCCTGGCCAGCATCAGGTGCGCTAGAGTCTGAAGTATGTTTGGCACTCAGAATTTTTGCCACTTCCTTCGCAAGAGAGGATAAATCAGAGAGGTGAGAGATCTGTTTTTCAGCATCCAATTGAGTCGTCTTCTCAGAACTCTCAGCAAAATTTGCGTAGGTCCGCCGCTTTTGTTCCTTAGACTTCCTGTGCCATTCAGGATATCCTTTAAGCTCAAAACAGAAATCAATTTCATGACCATGCGCACCACAGTGTTTGCACAAAAGCTTAGCCTTCTCTTCCTTAGTGAGAAATTTTCTCTGAGATCCTGTAGACTTGGAAGTGTTCCAGTTAGAATTAGGTCTCGGTGATGTGTTTCTGGCAGATACGGCAGATTTGGCAGCCAAGGCAGCTCCATTCAAAGGATCGGGAAACACATCTTGAAGAAATCTTTGTTTTTCAGCAGTCAAAAGCATGGAATAGGCTCTGTTCAAATCTGGAAGAGGATCCATGAATAACAATTGACTAGTAATAGGAGCATATCTCTCATTAAGGCCTTGCAAAAACTGAACGAGCTTCATCTTCATATCGAATTCATGAACGGCTTTAGCTAAGTCACAACCACAACCTGATGGTAAAGGCGCAACACAAGCAAATTCATCCCAGTGGCGCTTCAATTTGGTGAAGTATACCACTATAGAGTCAGTGCCTTGCTTAATCGAAGTGATTTCATGCTGTAAATGAAATATCATAGGTCCATTACTCTGACCAAAACGCTGACAGATATCCTTCCATAGATCGGCAGCCGTATCGGCAAAAATAAACGCGTCTGAAATTTCTGGTGATAATGAATTTAAGATCCATGATTCAACCATGAGATCAACCTTCTTCCACTGATCAAAGCCAGGAGAATCCTCGGCTGGCTTTTTTATTTTACCATTAATGAAACCAAGCTTCGTCTTCGCACCGAGAGCAATAGTCATCGATCGCTTCCATGAGAGAAAATTGTTACCGGTTAGCTTGCTAGAAACAAGAAGGAGACCTGGATGATCCGATCCATGGAGAAAAAACGGATCGTCGTCCTTCGCAAGCATCGGTACAGCATCAGCTGTCGTAGAAGTGGAGGATGATGAAGATCCACCAGTACCAGCCATGAGAGCTGGCCAATCACGATCTCGATTCTTCCACGGAGATGCCATAGCTCACACCGAGTAATCGAAGTACAAACTCAGAGGAGAAGATAAACACGATGCAGAATTACCACACCCGAGAAATCAAGCGGAAGCAATCCATCGGATTCGACGCACAACTGATACCATGATGAATCCGTATACGCTTGGAGTGAGGAGCATAAAAATCTCTTTTATTTCATTCTGGCAAAAGTGATTACAAATGGGATAAGGACCTCTATTTATAGAGGTATGATACAACAGAAATAAAGGAACAAAACTATTTGCCACATCAGCATTCTAGATGCTTCCAACATAACACGTCTAACTCCAATATTTTCTTTCTTTAAGAATATTTAAAGAAAGGCTGATCAGAGTATTCCGTTTTTCTTTTTTCAATTTGCTTTACCAGAAGTGCAATGTATTATTATATGTTTATTTTGTTACCCTGTGTCTATTGTATCATGGTGGTTGATTATGTACATCTGGAGCCATAAGAGTATTTCATATTTATAATAATAATATATTGCCTTTTCAAACCCTGCTTCAAACTCTGTTGCGTTTCAATTGCTCAGATAGAGTTAGTTCGGTAGTAATGAACATTCTTATATCAGTAAGGATTATTTACTTATTTACATGAATTCGATTTCTGAATTTTCCCATATTATTTCTTCACTTTCTTTTACTTCTTCCTGTGTTAATACAGGTACTGTGATTTAGAGAATGCCGCGGAAACCAAAACGGCAGAACCAGTCCTTGAGACATCGGCAACTCACCTTCTCTCCGTTTGCTCGGTCCCTGGCTATGGCTGCGTGCAGTCAGAGGGCGAGGAGAGAGGTACAGGATTCCAAATTACAGAATAAACATTCCCAAACCTCTCCTGGTATGCTTCTGCATTAGGCTTTCCCATTTCTGTTGCTTCTTTATATCTTGTCAATTTTAATTGGATGTCATTGCTGAATTAGTTAATAGGTTTATAAACCATGGCAAAGATAAAATCGAACAGTCGGACTCTTCTGACAACGAAGAATTTGAGGTTGGTTTTGTCACCATCATTTAGTTAAAATGATTCCTTTCGAAGTTTATTTATTTAATTAATTTTGTATTTGTTAAGGGAGTTGTTCAAGCAGATTTCGTCTTCTTTGATCCAAAACCTAGTGACTTCCATGGAGTGAAGGTCCTTCTACAAAAATACCTTGATAATAAGCTATGGGATCTGAGTGGCTTTGTAGACTTGATATTGGGACAACCTAGTGTGGGGACCGTTGTGAAGATAGAGAACGATGAAGACGATGGAGTATATTCTGTTGTTTCTGCTCTTAATTTAGGGAGATATAAGGCAAGCAAATTTTTTTTTTTATATGCTACTACTTCTGCCCTTCCTCACATTTTTCCCCAAGAATTTTATGGTATTGTGGACTTCTCTTGGTGATGTGTTATATAATGGCCCCTAACTGTTCAAGCACAATATGTGTATTCCTTTTTTGGAAACAATTAGGAGTGCTCGAGCTCTATTTTAACACCTCGTACATTGTTTCTCTCAGGATAGCAAATGTATCCTTGAGCTCAAGGATTACTTGCTTAAAGTGTGCCAGGATATGGACGTGTTGGCCAACCTCAGGTCTTTAGTTGGAGAGCATGCACAAGGTGTTGGTCTTCTGGTCTCGCAACGTGTTGTAAATCTCCCGCCTCAGCTTTTGCCTCCGCTTTATGGTGCTCTCTTTGAGGAAGTAGAGTGGGCAACGGAAGACGAGGTTTGGTGACAATATCATTGTGATAGACAAGCTATGTAGCACCCCCATCCCCCCACACCCCAGTGGCATTCTTGTTGGCATCGTCATCTCACATTTTTACTTACATATTGTTTTTTTACTTGCTAAAGCCCACAGAGGAGCTCCGCAATTCTTTCCGGTTCAAGTTTTATCTAATTATTAGCAAAATATACAAGGTACACTATTGTTGGAGCTCTCTTATTCTCCATTAATGCTTGAAAAGGAATTGAGAAAATCAGTAGGTTTTGATGATTTTCTTGGGTATGCACGCATATAGCACAAAAATGCAGACCGGAATAGAGGGAATACTCAAAGCGGAGAGGAATCTGTAGTTTACGTAAAACCTGAAGATGAACTTTTCTTTGAGGTACAATGCTTTTAATCTTTTATCAGTACTCTTTATCAGTTTCTAAAGCTGACGCTGTTTAAAATGCTTCTGCAGCTTAGCTCTTGGTCCTTCAGTTTTCCGTTACATGCTCAGCAGGTCACAGCTAATGAGGCAAGTATTACCATTCTAACTATATGAAAACATCCCTAAATTAAAAACAGCCGTGTACTTGGGGAGATTAGCTGTTATTGTTAGTTCTTTCTAATTTGTTGTTTGATCAATCTGTGCTTGGTACTGTGTCGCATCATAAACCCTTTCGTTCATTATCTGTCAAGTATTGTACAGTTAAAACTGAAGATCCATAATCATTCGATTCGATTATTCACCTTCTTTCTTTTTTTAGTAGCTTTGGTTTGTGTGTGCTTCGACCTTTACTTGAAGTCTCCATCGCATACATTGTGTTGACTCTCTTGAGTCTATACTACTAATCTGCTTTTATATGCCTCATTCTTACCCTTGCTTGATTCTCCCAAGGCCTAAATTGCAAATTCATAACACTTCTTGCATAATAGTCGTTTCTTTGCTGCTTTGGAATTTTTGCAGCTTAAGAATTATCGGCCTGTGGGTTTAGTGATGGCTGTTGAATCTAGTAGGATTTCTAAGTTCAAGAAGCAGTTGCATTCGTTGATTGATGAATGATACCATGAGAGATTCCATCAGGTGCACATAGTATTACGTCTTTTTTGTCTCACCCACTATTTCACTTGAACTTTTCTATATCATCTCGCATTTGTCTTACAGGTTCAGGTTGTTGTTCCATGAGATTTTGTATGTGAATCCATAAGGATACGTGCATTCCAAGAACTGGTATACCTCTATGAGTTTATTTGGTAAAGTTATCGGGGATATTCACGTCTCACTAAAAGTCCGTTTGATTATCAGAGAGTTATGCTCCTCCTGAAGGACTATTTAGATTGGCTTTGTGCCATAAAATTTTGGTAGTTGAAGATATTATGCCTTTTACTGACGATGACTTTATCCTTTTAGATAACCTTTTCTCTCCTCTATGAATATATTAGTTTCAGACTGCAGTTGTGTTCTTTTTGGATAGTTCTGTTGGAGCATTGGTGTTCAGTTTGATGATTAACTAATCAACCAACCAACCAAAATATATAGGTCATGGCCGAATACATTTGGTATTGAATTTTGAAAATCAGTTAGCAAGTTATTGAAGCTGGATGTTCATGTCCAAATCTTAAATTGGGTCTCCCACTTAGTATTCTCTTATCAGGTTCAATGTATAGAATCAAAAAATAGAATCCTGAGTATTGTTAATTGGTTTCTAAAAATCTTGGTGGTAAATCAAGTCAGAATGTGTTGGGCGTTTGATTACTTTAGTTTCTATTTGGATCCACCTTTATAAGTTTAATGCACCATTGCTGTACTTTTTGTAGATTGTATTTTTCTTAAGCTTTTCTGCTGAAGCTGTATCAAGCTTTTTGTGGATCTCTTGTGTGCGTGAGTTCCAGGTTGCAAAATGAAATTTAGGGTTTAAATATGACTTATTATGGAATGAAGGGAGTATTAATTTTGACTCGTCTCATCCTACCTTAGAGGTTGGTTGATTAAACTTATAAGCTCCTCAAATTTTATATGATGTGTGAAAGCTTATAATTGATCTAGTTGTTGATCTTATCAATAGATTAAAATGGACTACAACTTTTGAGTTGGTCTAAATTTTTCGACGTGTTCTTGTAATTAATATGTCGTATTAATAATGGTTCTTTCTAAAATAATACTAAAAAATGTGTAATTTTATTTAGATTTTTTTCATTTAAGGGTCATAATTATGTTTAGATTAAATCTTGAAGAAATTGACACATTTGTAGCAATACCTAGTCCCACAACGCAAAGCCGGCGAATATATTTTATGTAAATAAAAAATACTCCTTCCGTCCCAGGTTAATTTATAGCTTTTTTCGCGCACATGGAATAAGAAAAAAACGCCTTTTGCTTTTTGAGTTGATAAGTCAACAAAATTATCAGTGATTGAGAAAAATGCTTAATTATTAATCATATTTCAGCTATATTAAGAAAAAATTGTAAAATCTGAAAACACAAGATTTGTGAATGAAAATTCCAAACAACTTTCAAAATTAAAAAAAAAAACTTGTGAGTTGAACTTCCTGAAAATAGCACAAATCTGGAAAAATCACAAATTTGACGGATGATCGAAATTTCCGGAAAAATGAATTTTTCCAGAATTTCAAGAATTTATGTAGAAGAAGAAATTATCCAGAAAATTTGTGTTTTCCAGATTTTTCCCAGAAACAATAAAAAATTTCCAGAAAATTTGTGTTTTCCAGAAAATTTCAAGAACCATTCAAAAATTTTCAGAAAAAAACCCAGATTCAGTTAAAAAAAAACAAGAAGCAGAATAACTTCAAAATCTGAAATTTTCACTTCCCTCCAATTTTTTACAGCAAAAGTACAAAAATTAATTCAGCCATAAATCTGAAATCTTTCAAAATTCCCTCCTAAAAATTTAGAATTCAAACATCCATATTCCTATAAATGCCTAAGGTTACAACATGAAATTTACACATAAATG
Organism: Ajuga chamaepitys; assembly: GCA_958295605.1. Classification (NCBI taxonomy): domain Eukaryota; kingdom Viridiplantae; phylum Streptophyta; class Magnoliopsida; order Lamiales; family Lamiaceae; genus Ajuga; species Ajuga chamaepitys. The sequence continues at coordinate 2,500,497 of OY282505.1, read as the reverse complement.
CAACAACAACCAAAATAGAAATTACAGAAAAATGACAAACAATAGAAAGGAGTCGAACTTGGCTCCATCAGACCGGAATCGGATTGCGCAGTATCTGTTGCCCAATAGCACCGACGGGGTGGTCCACAATGGCAAGATTCGATCGACGGCTACATCATTTGGAGTCAACCCTCGAACGGTCCACTACATTTGGGCAGTTGCAAAGAAACAGATCGAACAAGGGTTACCGGTGGTATTTTTGCATCAAACACGAACAGTAAGACCAAAAAAGACAGAATTGGATACATCAATTTTCAAGGCAGTTCCATTTTGTAGACGGGGCAGCATACACAGATTGACAAAAGAATTAGAGGTAAGTAAAAGCTCAGTCGGGAGATGGGTTAAGAATGGGGTTATAAAACCACATACAAACGTAGTAAAACCCACTTTGACTGAAGCAAAGGTTGAAATACAGTTTGTGTCAATTGAACTTTAACACAACAACAAATAAAATCAAGTTTGCAACTATGCATAATGTGGTACATATAGAAGAGAAGTGGTTTTCCATGCAAAGAGCGACTGAAATGACTTATAAGTTAGCTGAAGAAGATGATGTGTATCGGTTTTGCAAGAGCAAACGATTCATAAAAAAAGTTATGTTCATGTTTGCTGTTGCTCGACCTCAGTATTTAGCCGAGGGGCAGCTACTGTTCAATGGAAAAATTGGCATATTTCCATTTACGAAACAAGAACCAGTCCTACGTAACAACGTTAATAGGGCAAGAGGGACTATGGTTACAAAGCCCATTGAAACGATCAATAAGCAAGTCATAAAGGACTGCATAATAAACCAGGTTTTGTTCATTCATTTTTAGTCCATTTTTTTTTATTAGTAAGGGCTATCGGCAAAAAATACACCATCTAGCCAAAAGAAGTACACAAGTCACCCGGATGCCTCGCCAAAACAAAGTTGACTTCATCGGTGACATTGCTTACTTTTTTTTTTAGAAATAATCATGTTTTAAATTCTGGAAAAAATCATTCAAACATGTTTGTTCGCATGCATCATTTAAGTCACATTTTCACATCATACCGGCAATCAAGCAAAAGTGGCCAGAAAATTCAAGCACGCATATACTGATACAGCAAGATAACACAAGACCACACATCAGTGACATTGATTCTGAATTTAGGGAGGCTGCATCAGCTAATGGTTTTAACATTCAAATCATTTTTCAACCACCAAATTCCCCGCCACAAACATTTTGGACTTGGGATTCTTCAGGGACTATTCAGTCACTTCAGACAGAAACGGCCTCTTATAATGTTGAACACCAAGAACAACGACGGGGAAATGAGGAGACGAGAGAGAGAGAGGGTTCAGGAAATGATTTTAGGGTTAGATTGGATAATGGGCTGGGGCGGGTTCATTTTGGGCTGGGTGATTAATGAGGCTCATTTAGTTTATGTTTTAATTAGGGTGGAATTCATTAGTTTAGGCAATGACAGATTCGTAATCTTTGTAACATTATTAGATCAATTTGGTAAAAAACACTTTCCTTTTGGGGTGTGTGCAAATTAACTCAGGACACTCCGAAAAGAAAAGTGTGCAAATTAATTTGGGACGGAGGGAGTACATAACGTACCTGGGGAATTTGTTACGATACTAAACATGTGACGTGGTTCCAAATGATTGTAATCTCATTTTCGAAGGTTATTCTATGGTACCACAGTGGTACCAGTACTACTGTGAGAGAAGAATACATATTATATAATTTAGTGAGTCACTCATATTTAAATACATATATATTCTTCTTTTATAGTGATATCGATATCACAATAATATCGAAGTTGAACTCAATTTTCAAAATAATATTAACATTTTTCCTGACAAGTTGTGATTGCTAATTATTATCCGAAGCTAATTTTAGGGTCCCAAGATAGTGACCTTGAAGAAGAGAAAAAAAAATTAGCACTGAAAATATTATTCGAAATGCTTAACGAAAACGGTTACACGAAAAGTTCAACCTTGTAAGCTCCAAGATAACATGCCGACCCACTTTTGATGGTGAAAAGTGTTGGATTGATCAATCAGATGATGATATTTATTGATTACATTGTTTCAATAATGTCGATTAAATTAAGAGTACAATTATAGTCTGTGGTAAAATAAAATATAATTAATTAAATATGATAAGTCAAGAGTTGACCAGATCATAATTAATTCATTAAAGCTTAATTTTATTACGTCCAATTAGATCTCTTCTGTCACTCAATGTGAACTGAAATAAATTATAAGGATTATAATTTATTGCTACAATTAAATTGTGTTGTGATAGTATAGTATTATAGAAGATGGAGATATCCGATATCTTCTATGCTTATCATGATATGTTACTTTGTGAGAAAGAATATTGTATATACTATTGTGTATATATATATGATATATATTCGATTCTCCCACTATGTAGTACACGCGCATCTCATATTCTAAGGAGATGTCCATAAATTGTGTATTGCAATGCAGCTGGTGAGAACATAGAAGAAGACTTAGAATTTTGAAGCGTGATAAACACAAAGAGATTTGATAAAGCACCTTACTCCTTGTATAAATTAATTAATTGGTAGAACGTATAGTGATACATCAATCATATAACAATATATTCAATTATCAATATTTAATATTATAAATAAGATAAAAATCGTCGTTCCAACAAAAGGTCATTATGAGTTTAAGAGAAGGAAACTATGATTTTGGCCAAATAAGAATATTATGATTTCTCATTGGACACAGTTATATTTTTCCAAAATACTATAAGTTAATATATATATATATATATATATATATATATATATATATATATATAAAAGTTAAATTGGGGATATTTATGTAATTTTGCTTTTTCAATCTAAAATTTTATGTCATAATTGATAACTTTTGTCACTTCTTGTAAGTTGATATCACTACAAGAAAACTGTGAATTAACAATGGACACTTTTCGTTGCTAAATAAGAAAATCCGTTGGTAATCGTATTTAACAACGGATTATCAACAGTTGTTCTCTGTTGGTAAAGTGCTTGTTGGTAAATTTTACCAACACAATTATTTAGTCCGTTGGGAAATTACCAACAGAACATCAATGGAACATCAACGGTGAAAATACTGTCGTTGATAAGTTATCAACCAACCAATCATTGTAAAGTGGTTGGTAAATCTTCGGTTGTTGGTAAAATATTTTAAACCAGTCATTGTAAAGTGGTTGGTAAATCTTCGGTTGTTGGTAAAAATATTTTAAAAGTAGTTTATTTGCGTTAGTGATCCGTAGGAAATTTACTAACAAACTGAAATCTATTAGTAATTCGTAACATAAATCGGTTGGTAATTTATTTGTAAAATACTAATTGCCTGAAAAATTGTTGGTGATACGATGGTATGAATTCGTTGCTATTTTGTTAGCAATTTATAAGTGAAACGAATATTCTATTGTAATTTGCCAACACACACAATTTGACATAGATCTATTGGTAATCACTAAATATTTTTTTTTAATTTTTTTTATTCAGATTTTTTTAATATAAAATTCATTTAAATATTTATAAAATTATATAAATTATATTTATTTATTCAAATTTATTTTTATTAGCCACCAATCAATAACTTTGACATAATATTAAAATAAAAAATTAATTCAAAGATTAAGAAGTCAAATGCTTAGAGATAACATGTTATCATTTCAATCCAATCATTTTAGGAACATGCAACCTGATTGAGGAAATTAAACTAAATCATTAAAGTGATCACCAATGTAGAGTACCTATAACATATAGTATCCCACAAGTCAATATCATATACACCCAAATAAAAAAATAACTAATGATGTTCATATAAAACATGCAATGAAGTTCAAAACATTCTAAATAAAACACACCTAACGAAGTTCAAATATCCCAAATAAAACAAACCTACCGAAACTTAAAGATACCGAATGAAAGATGCATAATGAATGCTAAAAATGATAGTCATTCATATCATAAACCTACTCCTCTTCCTCATCAAGATCGGGATCCTCCACATAATTAGCATCAGTTGGGTAAGCATCAGTAGAAGGAGTTGAAGTTTCACCTCCTCTCATAAACCTTTGTATGAGATCCTCCATCTCTTGTTGCTTTTGTTTCCACTCTTGCTCCATGTGTTCTTGCCTCTCCCTCATTTGTTGTTCCAATTCCTCTTGTCTCTTCATCATTTCTTCGTGCATCTCCTCATAAAGCTAAGCCCGCATCTGGTCACGATCAGTAGTGCAGATTTGGATGAGCTAGGATCTGATATTGCAGCTGATGGTTTGCTTCCTAGCCCATAAACTCGCTTCTTCTTCAACGGTCCAGCAACTTCGTAATAAATAGCAGACAAATCTACAGTTTCGGAAGTGTTTTCCCCATCATCAATCTGGTTTTGAGTAGCAGCATCATAGCGAGCAGTAACCTCTTCCTACAAATATAACATATCTTGCTTGATGATTCACATATCATACATCATACCCTCTAATTGAATTGTGGTAGTAAAGAGAATAACATGGATCCAAATTATATAAAAGATATTCATAATTGAGGTAACAAAAAAATATTATATTTGATAATTAGAAGAAATTGCTTCCAATAGTTGAACATTTGGTGCCCGCAATTCACTATCCAAATGCAAAGCAAAGATATCATAGTTGGACATACATTGCCAATTAATAAGCATACATGTGAACATACATGATCATATATATACACACACGAAATATATCTAAATGTGAGAAATAGACAAATAATTTTGATGTTGACACGGGATGTGAATTTAACATTGATTGAGTGATACTCCATACTACATAACATTTCACTTAATTATACTTCATAACCATTGGAACACTCTCTTAGTTTAATTATTGAGTCATCATAAGCTTCAGTGACAAAGAAAACCCATTCAATATATTATACGCGAGAAAAGTAAAATTAGACACTCAAAATTAAACTCATTAATTTGTTATATAATTCTTGATTCACGACATCAAGCAATCACTAATAAAATGGAAAAGAAAAATCTATATATTTCTTTTTTGTTGAAAAACCTACAAAATTTCATAATGAAATTCCACGACATAATAAGAACTTATTCATACAAACATTTCATATCTCAAAAGTACAAAAACTGAACAAATGAAATAGCCTAAGCAATATTTAACGTGTAAAACAGAAATAATAAAGAAGTTATCCAGATATAACTTACAACAACATTCTCCGACCGCTTATCCACAAATTTTCCATTCTTCTTCTTGTGCATCCTTAGAAAGACATCATAGTCAGTAACAGGACGTCCAAGATCTTTAGCCTGGAAAAATTATTGTCTAAAATTGTTAGAACATACATTATATTATTGACAATATCTTAAATCAAAAATTCTTGAACTAAAAAAAAACAAAAGTAAAGAAGCCAAAAAATAAACAACTATGTCATTTAAATTACTTACAAGTATAATGCTAAGATCTATAGCAGATCTAGAGCCCCCGGTGTGTGTTTGAAAAAAAGTAGATTGCTTGTAGGTTAACTACTTAAATTACATTTGAGTGTTTATTGTGAAATGAATGCAACTAAAAAATAGTAAAATAAATTCTCTGATGAAAAAATTAATTGAGTTTTTTTTCCTCAAAATACGACTAATTAATTTATTTTATCGAACATGAGCTATCAAATATTTTGGTTATCTAAGTTACGCAATCATAAACATCACTGGTTAAGTAATAAAATTCTACTTTATTAAATCAAGGTAAAAAAAATTAATATCTATTTTATACTCAGTTTATTAAATCATGTCTGCTAATATTTTTTTTACCACGAGAATATGAGAGCTTTGATCGTATGTATGATTATGTACTAATAGTGTTATTGAAATTATTTTTAATTACTTATTTATATTCTTTTATAATATATATTTTATTAGGATGACTAGTCTAAGAAAATTTTACTTTTTGCAATCGTTTACACTTTGCAATATTTTTATTTTAGAATTTTTGTTAAAATACAATTTTGTTATATGCGGGGAATATTATTGAACCAGGATACGTGTATAAATATATGCAATTATCTTCTATTCTCTCAGTAGTAGAAGTGAAGATTTATGTTCTGATATGTTTAGGCTTACGTTTTAAATAAAGTTTTCTTGCTAATTGTGTATGTGGTAATGCTAGTTATGTCAGAGTGATGGTGTCGAAGCACTTTTAGGAAGAAGGAAATTCAAGGCAGGTTCGAGAGAGCTTGTCCCATTTTTTATGAATTATCGTGTTAATGTCGAATAAGTCGACGGGAATGTAAAGGAAGCTTCTAGAATCCAATCTTCTTCCCAAATCTCTCAAGACACACATATCACATAGTTGTAGGGATTTGATGTTATCTAGTCTGCTGTTGTAATTTAGTACAATATAAATCTTGTAAACAAAGTATATGATAGACATGAATAAACAAAACTCAATTCTGCTAGTCTGCTACCCTTACTCTTATATGCTATCAGAGCTATTCTCGAGCGAGTTTTCTGATCCTTCGCTTCCGTTTATTTATGGATACCGAGAGTACCACCGTCACCGATCTCGCCGGCTCGGCTTCATCTACACTGCCTCCAATTATTCCCATCTCCACCCACCATCACCTCCCCATAAAGCTTACCACCTCAAACTTTCCATCATGACGCAACCACCTATGTGCCTTGCTGCATGGCTTCTCTCTCCTTGGCCATATCAACGACAAAACACTCCAGCCTGACCCAGCAGTTGACGCTGCCGCCGCCGCCGGCGGTTTCAGCAGGACCAGCTTCTCCTGGCGGCTATACTTGGCTCAGTCTCGGCTGACATTCTATCCCTTCTCAGTTGGAGGTTGAATTACTCCCCTTACTCTATCTCTAGCCAAATGATAGTCTCTTAGCCCTTGAATGTCATCTTCCTATTCAACTTCTGAATCATTATGCCCTCCTCATCTTGTTCATTTACATTCTCTGTATTTTGACGTTCAAGCTCGACCTCAACTGGAATATTGTCTGTTAAAATATTTCCATATATTTCTGAATTTGATCCAGTATGTTTATATCCCATTTCATGTTCGTTAAAGGTTACATCTCTGCTTATGAGTTATGATCGCCTTTTGATGATCACTTTCCACACACCACAACTTGTAACCCTTGACTCCTTTTGGATAACCAATAAAGATACATCTTAAGGCCCTTGGTTCAAGCTTATCTTGCCTGATATGTGCAAAAGCTAAACATCCAAACACCTTTAGATCATCATAATTTGAAAATTTTCCATACCATATCTCATCAGGAGTTTGAAAATTGATTGTTGAGGAAGGTGTTTTGTTGATCAGATGGCATGCTGTGTTGGCAGCTTCCCCCAGAATGACTTAGGTAGTTTTGCATCTGCTAGCATGCATCTAACTCTCTCCAGAATGGGTCTATTCGTTCTTTCAGCTAGGCCATTTTGTTGAGGATTAAGTAGAACAGTTCTGTGTCTTGCTATTCCCTTGTCCTTGCAAAATCTGTTGAACTCTTCAGATAAGTATTCAAGTCCATTATCAGTTCTCAGATGTTTGAGTTTCTTGCCCCTTTCATTTTTCACTTGAGTCAGCCAATCTCTAAAGTTATCAAAAACATCACTCTTGTGTTTCAAGATGAACACCCATACTTTCCTTGTATGATCATCTATAATAGTCATGAAGTATCTCCCACCCCCATGTGTCTCCACCTTAGCTGGGCCCCATATATATGAGTGTACATAGTCCAACACCTCCTTGGTGGAGTGGATTCCTTTTCCATAGGAATGTTTGTTTGATTTTCCTAAAACACAGTGATCACAAAACTCTCATTTCAGAGAATTTGTATTTCCAAATGCTTCCTTCTTGACCAGTTTAGTCATCCATTTCTGTCCAATGTGGCCTAATCTCTTATGCCACAACAATGCATCAGAGGAGCTCATAACACTATCAGCAGAACTAGTAAATGACTTCCCTATGAGGATGTACAAACCATTTATTTTTCTGCCTTTAATGATTGTTTTCCCAGACTTAGTAACATGTATATAACCCCCTTCAGTATTGAATTCATATCCAGAGGCCATTAATGATCCAAGAGAAATAAGATTTCTCTTCAAAGCAGGAACATACCTTACATTTCTGAGAAGCCTTTCCACACCATCATACATCATGATTCTAAATGATCCACTACCTTGGAATTTGCAGGTAGAGGTGTCAAAACGGGTCGAGCCCGTTGGGCCAGCCCGCCCCGCTATACATAATAGGTGGGTTGGGTTGGATATCTAAAGGCCCGTCAAAAGGCGGGTCAAAACGGGCTGGCCCGTTTGGGCCGCGGGCTAGGCGGGTTGGGGGCGGGCCGGGGCGGGCTAGCCCGCTTAAAAAAAAGAAAAAAATTAATGAAATTTAGTACTACTACTAGAGTTCAAATGGGCTAGCCCACTTTAAAAAAAATAAAAATTAATGATGTGGAGATGGAGAAGAAGAAAATGAAGATGATTTTGATGATGTAATGGTTAATGAACTCTAGTATACTTTCATTTTGTGAACTTTTTATTTTTATATGTTGGATTTCGAATTATTGATTATGGACCTATCACCTATGATGAATGTTTATGAACACTTTACATTATTTAATAGCTATTATATAATGAAAATGGTTAAAAAAAAAAAAGTAAAAAAAGGTGGGTTGGCCCGCCCAACTCACAACCCACCGGTGGGTTGGGTTGGGTTGGGATTTGAAGGCCCGCCATATAAAAAGCCAGCCCCGCCCCGCCCCGCCAAATGGTGGGTTAAGGTGGGTTGTGGGCCAGCCCGCCCCGCCAGCCTATTTTGACACCTCTATTTGCAGGTGTGGTCATTTCCAAGCAGGACAGATCCTCCATCAAACTCCTGCAATTCTTGAAACCATGACTTGTGAGGGCACATATGGAAAGAATAGCCAGAGTCAAGCACCCATTCCTCACAGATCTTTCCATCTGTTACAATTAATACCTCTGCAGTATCATACCCTTCCTCTGCTACTAATGCATCAACTTCCTTTGCCTCATTCTTTTGTTTTCTGTTTGGGCAATTCTTCTTGAGATGGCCCACCTGTTGAAACATCTTCTCTTCTTAATCCAATCAGAGCCTTTATTTAATCCATCTTGGTTCTGTTTTTTATTCTTGGATTGGTTTCCTTGAGGTTTCTTCTAGAATTTGTTTTAATTGAACTTAACATTCAATTCCTCTGCTACTGCTTGAGGCTTCTTCTCTCCAGAAATTTGAAGAAACTTTGTTTTCAGGGAAGTTTGAATCATATTTAGATTCAGTTTGTCCTGTCTTCCAAACATCAAAGTATCCTAGAAGTGCTCAAATGATTTTGCAAGTGCATTCAACATCATTAAAGCCTTATCATCCTCCTCCATCTTGACCTCAAGATCCTCCAAATCATCTACCAGGCGATTGAATTCATCCAGCTGTTCCAACAACCCTTTGTCATCTGTCATCTTGAATCCAAGAAGTTTTTGCTTGAGAAACAGTTTATTTGTAACATATTTTGCTTGATAAAGCTCTTCCAATTTCTTCCAGGCTCGTATTATTGTTGTAGTCTTCGAAACTTCTCCCAATGGCTTGTCACCAAGGCACAAAATAATCACACTATGCGCCTTCTCAACCAGTTCATCTTTCTTGGCGTTTTCAGCAATTGATCATTTATCCTCCGACTTCAATGCAGCTGCCAATCCATGCTATGTAAGAACAACTTTCATTTTCAGTTTCCACAAACCAAAATCGTTCTTCCAAGTGAATTTATCCACATCTAACTTCATTGATGCCATTTCTTTGTTCGTTTCACACAGACGGCGCCACTTGATAGATCAATGAACAAGATTCCTACCAAATATCACTCAAGAAACCAAAAACAAAATAAAGAAAAATGATGAACACAAGCTGAGCAAATTCGAAACTAAAACGAGCAACACACACCAATTACGTGGTTTGATCAATTTGATCTACATCCACGGAAGTTCACGAGTCCTCAATCCACTATATCCCAGAATCAATTACAAGATTACAACCGAAATTCATAAAACCCCAAAATAATGCCCTGTTTTGGCTTAAGAACCCTAATTCTCTAATTGATCACTCTGAGTAATGTAACCAAGGGGAAAACTAACTAAAACTATTTATATAATCACTGCGAACTAATGTGTACATAAATCAGATCTCAAAGCAAGCTAAAAACCGTCAAAACAGTGGTTAAACTTGAGCTGCAGAAACTATTGTCAAAGAGCCTGTAAAACCGTTGTTAAAGAGCAGTCTGTTAAAACAGACTTCTTAACTGCTGATTTGGATTTGTTACTCAACCGATTCTTGAATCTGGTCCGGTTCGGCTCTACCCAAACCCGGTTCTAGACTAATTGAACTGATGTACACTTAAACACATCTTTCTTTGATGAAATTAACCATTTTACAGCAATTAATCATGATTACCTTTCAGCATAATACATTCCTTCAGAACAAGTAATACCTTTCAACTTAAGCACTAACACCTTTTCAACATGATACATTTCTTCAAAACAATGAATACATTTCAACATAAATATTAGGGATAATTACAAAATGGTCGCCGAACTATTAACACTTTTTCACTTCGGCATATAAACTATTAACAGTGACTAAACCGCCGCCAACCTATTTGAATATTACTACTCGAAAGCTGCCGGCCAGAATACCGCCCAAATTCTGTCCCAAAAGGTGGTTTTCCGAAATCGGATGTGCAATGAATTTGGGTGGTATTCTGGCCGGCAGCTTTCGAGTAGTAATATTCAAATAGGTTGGCGGCGGTTTAGTCACTGTTAATAGTTTATATGCCGAAGTGAAAAAGTGTTAATAGTTCGGCGGTCATTTTGTAATTATCCCTAAATATTAATACATTTTCGTGAAAAAATGCCCATTTTAGATCTGCAGAATTGAGAACTTACTCATATTTCATAGTCCATAAATAAGCAAATACCATCAAGACAAAAGGTACTATCCTTATACATTCCAACCCCAAATGCCATTTTCACATCTCCCACTCCATCTCCCTTTATGCATTTATCCAACACACAAAGGTCATTCCAAAAGTTTATCACCAAGAACTTAGAAAATCTTGAGTTCTCCTAAGAGGCGGGCAAATTCATCTTCGAGCTGTCAAGTACGCAGGCTTTAAATATTTACGACTACTAGAAGCATAACTAATCGCCTGGAGCCTCTTACGGCTTCCCTTCAAGCACAACATATCTTCACCTTCATCGTCAGTATCAATGGTCAGATAGCTCTACCTAGTTGGAATGCTATTCGCCTTGGGATATATTTTTTAAATAGTAGCTAATTATGCTCCTTTTGCTATGGCGCAGAAAACATTCTCAGGCCGAGTCTACAAAAATCTTACCCTGTATTTTTGTACTTGTTTTCACTATACATTCAAATTTCTTCTGTCCTTGGCGATTCCATAACTTGGAAATGTCCTCTCCCATTTCATTGAAATTCCATTTCCAAAAGGTGGGCACGTGGTCCATTCGTAACCGAAATCTTTTCTCGACAACATGATATCTGACACATTCTCTTGAACTCGGGAATGCATATCAACAAGCCTCGGACTTCCCTCTTCCGATCATAATGTTGTTGGCATCTCGACTCCTTCCTTCTATGGGCCATATTTGAGTGCCTATCCATTTTGAATTGTAGGATTTACCGTCTTCAATGACTAGGGGACGTCTTGAAGAAGGATGAGTCTAAGGCAGAACTTCGACCTGGAAACGGTGCCCAACTAGGATTACTAGTTTGGCTTGACCATTAGTGATGAAGGCGAATCAATCCGTTGGTTATGGACTTTTGTTACTCCATTTTTTTTGGTGGTTTTGATAGCTTCATATGTAAGAAAGAGTTTCATCAAGATATATGGGATGTAGAATTCAAAACTACTGAATCCAGTTCAAAATCTGAATAAATGGTCACGGAGCAAAAATTTTGAGTTGCTTGAAGAGAAGAGATAGACTAAATTTAACTTTGATAGTCAATTTATTTGAAGTATTAGACATCAATATCAATTGTGTTAAAACATTGTGAAAAAGAGTAGTTGGCTTGTAACTTTTCACGAATTTTAGGTCCATGTAATTCAGGTTATGCACAATTTATTAAAATTTATTAATACTTATGTTAAAAGCCATGTTTGTGGAACTGGACCGAACCGATCGATTAGCTGGTTCGACCGTATACCGACCACTGATCCGGCCTGATAGAGGTACAAAACCAGAAATAGTGTTAAATTGGTGAAAACCAGATAGAACCATATCAGTTGAACCGGAAAAATCGTTTTCTATTTTAAAAACTTTTAAAATTCTATTTTGAAAATAATAATAATTATATAATATTAAACATTTTTGTTTAGACTAATTTCTTTGTTTATTATAAAATAATTTTAAAATCTAATTAATTATCATTTTCGGTAAAATTACCGGTCAAACCGTGAACCAATAACATGATTGGTTCGTTCACTAGTCTAGTTGTACAAACACTGATTAAAAGGTATTACATAATTTAAAGAAAGGTAAAATGTATTATTATTTATGCTGTATGTATTACTACCTCCGTCCCGGCTATTCTTGCACTGGGAGGGTTGGCACAAGTATTAAGAAAAGTTGCTTTTTGGGATTTTGTTGACTTTTCAAAGGTAAATTAAGGGTGGAGATTTTGAGGGTGTAGATTATATTATAACTTTCCTTTTTAAGGGTGTGCAAGTTTAGCTGGGACGGACGAAAATGAAAAGTGTGCAAGTTTAGCTGGGACGGAGGGAGTACTTGTTATGAAGAAAGATATCATACTAAAAATGTATTAGTATTTATGTTTAAATATAGGGTGATAACTTGTTCTGAAGAGATGTATTATGCTGAAAGGTAATACTTTCAGTATAAACATTGATACAATATCTTTTCATAGATCCGTCTTTTAACCTGAATTTCACGGATCTAAAATTTACACTTGATGTACATAAGAATAGTGCCTGAAGAATATGATTTGCATTTGGATAAAATAAATTGGTTGTGGATTTGAAATCCATAACGAAATCCAGTCAGCTTGTTTGCTAAAAATTCTAATTAATGGATTTCAAATTCCAGTCTAACATTCTAGTTTATTTTTTATAGATTTAAAATCCATCATCACTCTCTCTATATAAATAGAACCACATAATCACATATATGGAAATGCTTCCCTATGCATGATGGGGATAAATTAATGTATCTAGGTATTTAGTTGTATTATATGAGATCTAGACACATCAACTAGTGAACACATTAAATTGTACCCACTGTCAGTAAATGAGATGGACTGTCATATATATTGTAAACAGGTTACTCAAAATGACACACGCTATACATAGTACATCCACCTCACACTATAACCACTACACACATAAACATAAACCACACATATTAATCATGGTACACACATTACACACACCACTTCTCACATACTACATACTTTACACACACTAGACATTAGAGGTCCTCCTTTGGTTAGAACCGCAGTTTTGGTTAATCGGCTATTCAAAAAACTGACACCCACTAATCCAAACCGCGAATATCGCACTTTCGATTTTTTATTTCGGTTTCTACCCGCCTCTGCACTGCTAGTTCGGTTTGGTTTTAGTTTTTTATTTTTGTAGTCTTTTAAAGGCTTCCTTCCATTTTTTTTACCGTTTTCAACGGCTATTAAACCGAAACAACCAGTTTTGATTTTGAAATATCCGGTTTCAACCTAAAGTTCATAAAATCTCGGCTATCCGTTTCAAACAATCATTTACGAATTTGATTCGATGAGGTTGCATTTGGATGAAGCCATGAAGGAGGTTAACAATGCTTTGCTTAATCCTTGTAATACATCTCTGTTATATTGGCACTGTCGTAGGCCATGCTTCTGTAAGCATTTTATCCCATGTATCCTTTCTTAAGCCTTTCTACAAAGCTTCTGATGTATTACAAATAAAAAATTCTACTCATAGATTGTTTGAAATAATACATGTTGATATCTGTAGCCTTGTAGGGATTCTTGCCTAAAAAATACTCATTATTTTCTTATCATTGTTGAAGATTTTAGTCATTGTAACTGGGTTTTCTCATGCACCATAAAACTCAAACATTAAAATTCCTGCGAAACTTCTTTCTCATGCACTACAAGAAAAATGATTTTTTGAGACCACAAAAAGTGGTTTCAAATAATGAGTATTTGTCACAATTACTTAACTAAAGTAGTCTCAAATAATGAGTGTTTGTCATAACTTTATTGTCGTCTCAATAACTCAGTCGCAAATAATATACTGGTCAATATTTTTGTGACCACAAAAATGATCTCAAATGCGTCTCAAACATTTTTTGCAACAACTAGTTGTCTCTAAATATAGTTTTAAAGTTGTCTCAAATAATTTGTAGAGAGATTTGTGACAACAAGGTCACAAATAACTTATTATTAGTGACCACAATTGTGATGTCAGAAAAATTTATACAAAAGACCACTTTTACTGTAGCCATGGTTAAAAAGCAATTTTATGACATCTGACAATGGGCTAAAGTTTCTAAGCAAGGAATGTCGGAACCTATTTCAATCTTTAAGCGTCCAACACCAAACCACTTGTGTATATATACCACAACAGAATGGTTCAGTGGAAAGAAAACATAGACACCTTATGGAAATAGCTAGGGCATTGATGTTTCACTCTCATCTTCCATTACGATGCTCACCTTATTATATCCTACTTGCAACACTTATCTTTGTCAGAGAAAATATACATGCCTAATAGGATGTCTAATTCATATCAGAGCACAATCGTAGCACTAAACTTGTTGGCAATGGCAGCTATCCATGCTTTGTCTTTATCTGTATACGCATAGTCAATGTTGGAAGCTAACAGGACAAAACCCTTGCACTTCTTAGCTTCACTCGGCCTTAGTTTGGAAGCTTCCAGAATAGGTTGCACAACAAGCGACCTAGTCCCCACAGGAACCATCTCCTTCAGTTGTGAATCTACAGTATTCATACATTTCATTAAACCATATTCTGAAGGAAAGAATCATTTCAAGACTAGAAACGAACAAATAAAACAGTCATATACATTTTCGTCTACCCTTATTATAATAAGACCAATGGCCCCCTTTCTTATTTAGTCTGAGTTGACAGCCAGATGTGAATATCTGATTAAAGACATCTTCAAGTTCAAACATAATGTTCATTGCCTGCCAAGTCATAGTTAATTTTTTGAAGGAAGAAATTCGACAACCAGCCAATCAAAAGATATCACGTCTAAAGCCTAAATTCAAATATATATGCTGAAAAGGTAACCAAGTTCACAGAAAAGTGAGAAAAAGGACAAGGCAACAGAAGTGGTAGTCTTCTTATTTGTTCATCTCTTCCAGGGGTAAACTCAAACTTTTAGCTATAAATGTACCAAGTAGGGGAAAAGGAGCTATAAACGAACCAAGTCAAGTACGGGAAAGAAGCTTTCTAGAAGTTAAAGGAAAACCAAAAACTTAATACCTTTCTCGGCCTTTTGGCTATTGAAGTGTAAAGGACAACCTAATTGAGCAAACTCTCTAGCATTCTTGAAGAACACTAATATATTTATTCAAGCAAACAAAGTCCCATCCTAGAGTCCCTTAACTGAGAAATGTCAAGCTTCAGAAACCAACAAGGTTTCGTCCCGAGCCAAAGTGTTATTTGGAATATATATTTGAAAGCAATTTTCAAGTTATTGAAAGAGCTAACATTTGCAAGGATTTGAATTGCAGAGTTATTCCACTGCACGTTAAATGTTTTAAAACCTAAGTTTCCAATTCCAATCATAACAGTTCATAACTGTTGTAAGGCTGTCTTCGTTGCATCATATGAACTATGCTCTGTTGATTCATATTTTATAACACCTCTCTAGTCAAGTTGAATTTTTAGCAGGTATCAACAGCCTAAGTGATTAATTAACAAATTTTGCACATGATTATTGAGAAAAGATATATCCAAAATGATTATACCTGCAGGTTGTTGAAGATACATAGTATCCTTCAAGTTGGAAAATCTAATTCTTTGTGTCTGCTTTGTGAACCAGCCCGAAAGACTTCCTTTTGATAAGTTTTTGGGCGTATTCCAATAGCCACGCGCACACAATGCATCTCCAACTGAGATGAGCTATGCTTTTCAGGAGTTAGATCTCTTAAGAAAGAAAATGTTCATACATTCATATATAATGTGTATAATAGTTTGAGGTTAGCCATTTCATCTTCCTGCTTAAATCATGATATGCAATAGTTGAGGACATGGGAGCACACCACTGATATTGAGTTTGTATTGCGCAATAGGACATATGTTCCCCAAGCCAAATCTTCCTTTAGGTTTTCGGATATGTCCTCTGACATGGTAAAGACTTGCTCAGCACCTTCAGGGATACCTTGCTGGTCCGTAGGAGTAGCCCCCTGCATAGCCAAGTCTGACCATTTAGACAAGTTGCTATTGCATCCAGAAACCCATGAACCAGTTTAATACCTACCCACATGTAAAATTCAAAATCAAGCCTATAAACAAACTTAGGATGTGAACCACAATTACACCAACCTAAGAACTATTCCTCATCAGATCTGCTCCAGCGCCGCCCCCCTCCCCCCCTAAACAAAAAATAATAATAAAAAAAAAAAGCGCAAACGAAATAAGGTTGCGTCTGATGGAGGAATTGTGGACTAAATCCCTAATTATTGTTTGGATTGGGGTGGACTTGAAATCTCTAGATCATTTTGAAATATATTTCAAGGGATTTTGTAGATTCGAAATGCACTCCAAATTGAGTGGGCTTGAAATTCTTTGTTTTCATATGTTTTCATTTGAAACTTGTGTATCCAAATGCAACCGAAAGAAACTGACCTTGAGAAATTTTCCAAGATAGGGAACAACTGCAGAAAATGAGGCCAGAGACAGTCCTAAAGCTTCCGTTCTCTATAAAAAGACAGGAAAGTATTACAATCATAAAGTTAATTAAATTAACATGCTTCCAAAATAAATAAAAAAAAAAAAAATAGAAGGAATCACAATTAAAAGTAACCTAAATTCGAACTACATACGAGTTGAGGTGGAGTGATGGATGCAGAATCGGAGCCGACAAAATGATTCAAGAATAAAAGCGCCCCAAATGTAAATCCAATGTATCTGGGCAAGTAGGATTCATCTAACCCCGGTATTCCTAAGAAGAGGACACATATTAGAGATAATAGTTTAATAGAAGAAGCGAAAAGGGGATGTATATACCTAGAGTGAAGCGAAGAACAGAGAGATTAAGCTGTTGTTGTTGGGGAGTGGTGTTGTGGGAGCAACAAATCTTAGCGAATGATGCTGCTTGTCTGTTAATGCTGAATTTTGCGGGAATGTTGTGTTTGGTGCCACTGGTTAACGAAATTAGGGAGGAGGAGAAGGTACCATTTGTATAACTCATTTTCACTCACAGAATCAGAAACCAAATGAAGAAACAACTCAACAACTCAACTCATACAGTTTTTGCTTCATTCATCTTCTCCAGGTGATATTTTTGGCATAGAATAGTATGGATGTCTGGGCAATCTACCTATTCCAGTAACATATCCTTCATCCTTGCTGCCAATCCGTTTATTTCTAGCACACATGCAGATTGAACTAGCAAAGAAGAGAAGTGTTAGTTCCTCTTCTTTCCAGCTGACAAGCCAAAAAATGG
Organism: Ajuga chamaepitys; assembly: GCA_958295605.1. Lineage (NCBI taxonomy): Eukaryota > Viridiplantae > Streptophyta > Magnoliopsida > Lamiales > Lamiaceae > Ajuga > Ajuga chamaepitys. The sequence goes on along the minus strand of OY282505.1, from coordinate 2,482,724 downwards.
ATCATTTACAGTTTACAAATGGAGAAATCAGAATAGATTTCACTCCAGAATGACGAAAACCATCGTACATATATTATAACTCCAAAATGACGAGAACCTCAAGTTATAACACGATGCTAGTACTTAATGAGAACAAAAATATAATACCACAACTGAGGTCAAGACAAAAATGAAACACCGTCTAATAGCTTAAAAGAATAAAGGCAATAACTTAGTGAGTGAGATATGTTTCTGACATAAAATTCAACATTCATCTGACACAATTTAAGTGCAGATAGCTGTACCAATATTTGGCCCTTTTGGGTATAATTGACGAACACCCTGCTCCTCTAGACCTGGAAGGACATCGTCCGTCTACAAGATAGGTTAAAACACAAGGTTAGAACAAATAACCTTCCCGTCCTTTTAATATTTTGAACAGCTAACAGCATGCTACAACTATAGCGCGACATAATCTATATCAGCATGTGGCATTGACATTGCATGCTTACAAATTGTAAACTTAACATGTTTCTTCTTAATTATGCAAAAGTATGGAACTGGTTGCAATAAAGAAAGACCATGAACTCAGAAATGTTGCTCCCCTTTAATTTAAAAGTACAATAAGATAGTAGGAGGGAACAGATGCAAGTATATATAATTCTATAGCAATCTACTTGCATTCTTGTTTAAAACTCTACAAGCCCAAAAGGTGATCACTAGCTAAACGTTCTGTTTATAACTTTTATCCACAAAATATAACTTGTTCTCACTACGGTATCTTTAGAATGGTAATAGAGTGAAAGAAACATATTGTTAGAAAGCATAACCATTTAGAGAGCTTCTGGGCTCAAAAATGGTTGAATTATGGTCAATTATTATATTAATGGTTATTTCCCTGACATAAATTTTTCAGCAAATCAAAACAATTGAAATTGACATGTGGAAATATCAAAGTAATGAAAAATCTATAGAGCTTGTTGACACACGGAAACAGTAAAGTATTGGTCATTCTACTAAGTAGCAGAACGGACACATTTCACACTGAGTGGATAGCATTTTGGTTTTCTTTTTTAAATGGTCTCCTTCCACGAATACAATTTGAAACTTCGAAAATTGCAATTGTTTGTCTTTTTTCTAATCAGAAACACTACATGTTTCAATTGTTAAACTCATATCCCACTGATTATTATTTCATGCCTTTTACGCACCCATTGGGACTAATCACGTTTCCATGCTAAAAGAACAACAAAATACATTCTATCATCAAATCCTACAAACATATACAAGAAAAAACTAATCCAGGAAAAAAAATCATTGAAGAACCATGTACAAAGACTTTTAACCCGAAGAATTTAAAAACATGAAAATGGAAATGAAACTGAATGCGCTGATAATCATTTGCAATCTCTTCAATTCTTAATTAGCATGATCATTCAAAGAACAATTACTGAGCATTTTCCTTACTTAGGTTTCAAATAGTTTATAATTAGAATCTAGCAGGGCAAATAAACCATACTTGTAATTGTATTAGGACGACAAATGTTATAGCATTTGGAAATATTGTGGACAAATAATTTTACAAACTAAATGGACTCAAATATTCTTACTCCTTCAAAATCCCCAAATCCCATAGAAAAATTGTGATGTAAAATAGCAGAAAAACCAAGAGTAGGAAGAAGTAGTACCGTATAGTTGGCGCCGTAGAGGAGATAGGGACCCTGAATAGGAGGTGGGGGCGAGGGAGCGGAGTTGGGGTCCTGAGAGTAGTTTTTGTAGAGCCTGTAATATATATAAAGATTGCAGTAGTTAAATGGCCAAATGAGCTAACAGTAATTACGTACCGGTCTAACTCCGCTGATTACAAGAATACGCAGAAAGAGACACAAATTGAGAATGAAAATTTGTTTCTCTACGAAGCATCCATCAAAGGAAACTACTATTTATACTAATAGAATAACTTGAGCTTTAAGCAACCAATACTATTTCTAATAGGAAATAAATCAAAATATGTGTAAGCTATAACTATTGAAATATATCATAACAAATAAAAGATAAAAGCCAAATATATCCTAATCAATAAATATAACAATATATTCTTTAATATCACAAATAAAACAAGTAATTGACTTATTAAATCATGAATTACCTATTTGTGATATGAAAATGTTTAAGTTTTTACGTGGATTAATAAAACAAGTAATTGACTTTTGAAGCAAAACTATTATTTTGAGATTTTTTTTTCTTTTAAAACAATGGATTTGTTATGGGTTGGAGAAAGCAATTATTATCTACAATAAATAAGTATAATTAAAATATAATAAATCAAAGAAATATTCTAATAAATAAACGTAACAAATCAAACATATCCTACCATGTAATCCTCACCTCCATTAAGAGGATTTCACATGATTCCATATAAAGTATAAACCGAAGGAGATCGAATTCTACCGACAGAAAGGATGATGGATGGATTTTAACTTGTTTGATTAAAAAACCAAATCAATTAACCTTAAAAATTTCTATTTCATTTTTTATAAATTTGAAATCCGTATCACAACCTAATTATTTTAAATCCATCATCACTCTCTAGTATATATATGCAAAAGGCGGCCTAAGTAGCTGCCCCTCCAAATCCGCCTCTGATTAGCTCGAGTCGGCCCCTTTAAGTGTTTTCAGTATTGGACGATCTACTCATTTTCTTTTTGTTTTGTTTCTCCTTATTGAAGATGCCGTCGTTTATTGAACTTGAGACAATTGATTAAATTAAAAAAATAAAAGTTAAATTAAAATCTCCATTCTCCTTATTTCAACGGCAAAAAAATGAACCTAAAGTTAAAATCCTCTCCTCCCACACTTCAAGTTCCTCCTCACCCTTCTTTTCATTCAATCTTGCACAATTAATTAACTGTAGGAATCTTTGTAGTGAAGTTTAGTCCACTATAAGTATAAATTTATAACTCCGACATGTAAATATTATATTTTAAAAAAGGATATTTTCTAAGTGTCATCTAGACGCTAGGCGCCGCAATGACGTCCAGCAACCGAGTTCGGAGTTTTGCAACCATGATATATATACATATAACCACATAATTACACATTGCACGCACTTCACCACACCTACACACACCACCTACTACACATACCTCGCACACTTTATATACACATAATACTAACTAATTATCATGTACACAGATGCACAAATCTTAAATGTGCACTGATGGATTCATAGTTACTGCTTATACTGAAAAATATTACTTGTTCTAAAAAACATATGTTATCTTTCGGCATGCTATTTTTTTTTAGAACGTGCAAGCAAAAACTAATACATTTTCAACATATTATTTTTTTAAAAGAAGTAATACATTTTAGCACATACACTAGCAATGTTTCATGAAAAGCCCGGATTACAGACTGCAAGATCCGTACTAATGGTGTACAAAAAAACTACTCTAGTCACAAACACTTCACACACACACCACATCCATTTACACTTTCATTATCTTTTCTTTTTTAGAAAAAAATGAAACTAACAATTTAAATTCGCTGATTACATTTTCAAACATCCAAACAAGATATTTGAAATGACTAGATCTGAAACTTTACACTCATATCCACTTAACTAATTCACTAATTCAAATTCAATCATTTAAGGTTCCAAACAAACAATTTAAAATGAGTAGATCTCAACTTAAAAATAATTTCAAATCAATTCATTTAAAATCTCCTCAATTTCTAAATTTCTCAATCCAAACACAACCTTAAATCTTTTCAAGTTAGAGTAAGATCCCAAATCTATTTCAATCCAACCAACCACCAACATATTTGGTATCATAAAGAGGCAAAATCAGAAATTTCAGTTGCAGAAGAATCACCAGCCTCACAGTACAATGAAATACTCCACAGAAAAATAAATAGATAAAAAATAAAAAAATCTTGGCTACGAAAATTCTTACCTTTATGCAGAGAAGAGGTCCGTTGTAACGGCACACTGTTGAGAGGAGAGAGACGGAATCAACACTGTTCTGAATTGAAAGCCCTTCAATCTCATTACAAATCCGAAGTTGATATTTTAGGAAATATCATTATTTTAACATATTCTTATCAGATAATGAAGAAAAAAACAGAAATAGAAAAGTTAAAAGTATGAACGGTGGGATGAAGAAAACCATCGAAATTTGTGCAGAGAATATGGGTAACAGGGTTAATAAAGTCATTTTAGGGGACATTTGGGGGTGCGTTTGTCTAAGGGGGAGTGGTGACTTATTGTTGGCTGAGAAATTATATTAGTGTGTTTTATTGGAAATGGTCCTCTCAATTAGGGGTGTGCAGATTTCGGCCAGAATCTATATAACCCACCGAACCGAATCAATAACTGAATTTTGGTTCAGTTATATAGGTTTCGGTTCGGTTATCATTCCAAAAATTCGATATATAATCGAACCTAACCGATAACTAAAAAGTTGATATAATTTTTCTTTTTTTTTTTTAGTTTGGTATCTTTAAAGTCTTAAACTACCCCCAAATTAGCCCCCAAATTGTTCTTTGCTGCACAAAAAATAAAAAATTCAAAAAATTATCGGTTATCGGTTTTAACCGAAAACGAACCGAATTTTCGGTTCGGTTTGAGGTCGGTTTTATTTCTATTCGGTCGGTTATCGGTTGCCAATCTTGACGAATTATCGGTTATCGGTTATTCCTTATCGATTCGGTTCGGTTCGGTTCGGTTCAGTTCAGTTCTGGACCGATGCACACCCCTACCCTCAATGGATTGATCGTAATCTAAAAAAAAATGCACTCTTGATTTTTTATTTAGTGGAATGTGACACATCCGCAGGATAACATTCATGACTGTCATATCCATTTAAATAGTAAAAATGTACTCCCTCCGTCCCGCTATAATTTGTCTACTTTTTTTTTCGGTTTGTCCCAATCAATTTGTCAGTCCATAAATGACAAATTTTTCCACACAATCTCCACCCTCAAAATCTCCACATTCAATCTCCACCTTTGAAAAAGTCAAACATTCCACAAATCTGTTTTTTCGTAACCTTTGTGTCTGCAAGGTAGGCAAATTGGATCGGGACGGAGGGAGTGTTTAATATTAGAATGAAGTAGGGTAAGATGTCCACGGTTGATGTCAAATCAATAGGCGGAGAGGTGGTATGCTTATAGTATAATATTGTAAAATATGACATAGGTAATGATAAAATTTTGTATAAGAAATTGTAAACGGTGTATTCGAAATTGTAAAATGTGTAGGTAATAACAAAAATGTAAATTGAGAATTGTAAAACGTGATGTAAATAATGATGTAGTTAATAAAAAGTTTATGAGAAGGGATTGGATCTTGATGATCGATCTATAAAGTGAAATAAAATCGGATCAGACCATTCCTATTTCAAATGGCACCATCCCGGAACAAGTATCCCATCAACTCAACTCTAATTATGTCATATATGATCATTGTTGGAGTGTGAGTCAAAATAGTCAAACTGAACTCTCTTCGTTTCAAAATTAAAGCATGTTTTAAAAAGGATTAATTACGTGAAAATTCACGATGTTTTGGTCAATTATTATTTACAACATGACTTTTTAAACATGACATAAAAATACACTATCTTTATAATTTTTTAATTTGATGCACCTGAGCAATGTTTTTACTCAAATTACTGACGTGGAATCCAAAATTGAAATTCTATATCTATCTAAAATGCAGGTGTAATCACTTATATTTTTAAACCTTAATTAGATGAAAATGATAACATCTAATGATTAAACAACATTGTTTTAATCTCTACTGGGAGTTAAACTTACTCATACAATTACACGTATGCAACTAGGTGAGTTAAAATGCAAATTTTGGACTAAACGACAATAATTGGAGCATCAAACTTTCTCGAGTGCATAGTAACAAAATTCTCCGAATTTTTCAATTTCTCTCATTTTTATCTCGCATTTTTTAATAAAAGTAAAAAATACGATTAATACTTGAGATCTTCAAAATATATTCATATATACGAATATATTGCGAATAATAATCGTATAATTCCCGAGAAATATGAGGCTCTTTTAATACTTTTCTTTTATTTTTTATATAATTTTGTTTTCAAATTTCTAATTTAGAAGGAATACAGTATGTTCTAAAAATTCATTGAAATAAGAGTACAACTTAGAATTATAAATTTATAAAATAATACAAGTTTTTCAATAAACTTTAAGATTATTTATCAATAGTAATACATGTAGATGATAAAAAAATTCATAATTTCTAGTCTCAACAATATGTTTTCTAAAATAAAGAAAAGATAAGTAGTATATTATAATAACTAATAAGAAATACAAAAACATGATATAATAAGAATGTAATCCAAGACATTCTAACAACAAATCACAATACTTATAAATATTTTTTATACTGTTTATGTTTAAGATTATTTCATTTAATGAAATTAATATAAATAGTATAAAATCACAACAAATAACATGTTCAGTAGTTGATAAACCTGAAAAATTAATAAAGTCAACACCTAAACATAAGATAATTAATAAAATTAAGAAAGATATTTAATATTATAATTTTTTTAATCTAACGTATTAAATCTGATTTATTCTCGAATAATGCATCGAATTTGATTAATTAAATATTATTTTCCTCATTTTATTCATTTTATTTATAAATGAAACCCGAACTACGAATAATTGACAATATTAAATAATATCAATGTTCAAATTTTGTTACTTATAATGAGTAGTATACATTAAAAGAGTTCGTAATAATAACATATATAAAAGAGAAAATAAAATAAAAAAGTATGTATACCTATAAGATAAGATAACAAAGTATATTTTTAAAGGCAAAAACTTGGGTGCATAAGATGCACCATAGTGTTATTGTACACCTTGTGGGGCCCATCGGTTCAGCTCAAAAAAATCGTGCGGTTCAGGCCGGTCTGAACCGGCCAATTATTATTATATTAATTTTTTTCGCGCGCGCATGTTATATACTTAAGCGCCTGTTTGTTGAACACTAAAAGCAAGTGGTCTGGTGGTATTTAATGCAATCTTAAATATCTCAACCTTGAGGTCAAGGGTTCAATTTTGTTTGCATCTTTTTTCCTTCTTCCTTCAGTTTTTTTCTCTTTTCCTTTTCCTTCTTCTTTCTTTTTTTTTTTTTTGCCCTTTAATTCTTTTATCTTTTAGCCTGTGCGTCTGGAAAAAATTATAAATTGTATTATTAAGTATTTAATAACGCAACAATAATTGTATTGTAAGTTCGAAACATAAATATTGTACAATATACAAGAAAAATTAATCTAACCAAACCTATACTGTCATACATCATAATATACACCGTATCAAAATATTAAATATACTGTGAGTATTGTAAGTTGGAAAAAATAAATATTTCACAGTATGAAACAAAAATTAACTAAAACAACATATACTGTCAGGCATCACAACGTATACTGTATCGAAATATTAAATATACTGTGAGTATTATAAGTTGGAAAAAAAAAGTTTCGCAGTATAAAACAAAAATTAACTAAAACAACGTATACTGTCAAGCATCATAACGTATACTGTATCGAAATATTAAATATACTGTGAGTATTGTAAGTAGGAAAAAATAAATATTTCGTAGTATAAAACAAAACTTAACTAAAACAACCTATACTCTCATGCAACATAACGTATACTACATCGAAATATTAAATATACTGTTAGGCATCATGACATATATTATGCTCGAAATTTGAATATACTGCTGGTGAAAAATAAAAAGGAACAACGTATAGTGTCATGCAACATAACGTATACTACATCGAAATATTAAATATACTGTCAGGCTTTATAACATATACTATGCTCGGAATTTGAATATACTGTTGGTGAAAAATAAGTATACTACATCGAAATATTAAATATACTGTCAGGCTTTATAACATATACTATGCGTGAAAAATAAGTATACTACATCGAAATATTAAATATACTGTCAGGTTTTGTCAGGTTTTATAACATATACTATGCTCGGAATTTGAATATACTACATCGAAATATTAAATATACTGTCAGGTTTTATAACATATACTATGCTCGGAATTTGAATATACTGTTGGTGAGAAATAAAATATGCTCGGAATTTGAATATACTGTTGGTGAGAAATAAAAAGGTGCTGTTAAGATTCGAACCCACGCACTGAAGGGTACAATGTCGCGCCTTTACCAACTAAGCTAGCGTCTGTTTTGTGATTCCAAACACACCTTAATATATATATATCACGCGCACGAAAATTATAAGTGGAGACCACAAGGTGTACATTAACACTAGTGTGCATCTTATGTACATGAGTGTGACTCATTTTTAAATTCTTAGTTGGAGGCCACGTAGCATACTTGTTTATGTTGTTAAGAGATAAAGACATGAGATTATCTAAAGTACAAAATAAGAGAGAGGGAGAGAATTTTATTTTATTGGTTCATGATAGGCGGTTGTTTCAGATAAGAAAGGAGATGTAATATTTTCTTATAAGGTCTCGTTTGCTTTGATAGATAATCTAAGATAGTAATATTTAATGAAATTTTATTTAATATTTATTTTGGTAAAAATAAAAAAGTCACGTTTGTTATAAATCAAAAAGTGATTCATATATATTGTGGACACTTTAACTTGTTACTTGAAAGTGAGTCAGAAGTCTGAAGCACGACATTGCCAGAAGCACGGCAATACCTGAAGCACGAAAGTACCAAAGGCACGTCAACCAAGAAGCACGACAGTGCCGGAAGCACGTCAACCAAGAAGCACGACAATGCAAGCACGTCAGTGCAAGAAGCACGACAGTGCGTAAGCACGTCAATCTAAGAAGCACGACAATGCAAGCACGACAGTGCAGAAGCACGTCAATCCAAGCACGACAATGCGAGAAGTACGACGATGCGAAAGCACGTCAATCCGAGAAGTACGACAGTGCGGAAGCACGTCAATCCAAGCACGACAGTGCGGAAGCACGTCAGTCTAAGCACGACAATGCAAGCACGACAGTGCGGAAGCACGTCAGTACAAGCACGACAATGCAAGCACGACAATGCAAGAAGCACGACAATGCGAAAGCACGTCAGTCCAAGCACGACGATGCTTTTGTAATTTTTTCTATAAATAGGGGTATGTTGAATGAAAATACGATAATTTCCTCTAGAATCTCTACTTTCTCTTATTTTCTAGTTCTTTACGAATATTTTATAATACGTTATCAGCACGAGTTTTGCTCAAGAAGGTAGGAGAAACTGAATTGATATTCTTTTTCCCACTTCTATTCTTCCCTGAAGGAAATGACGAGTATTGAAACAAAAAGTTCAAATCTTCGATATTACCTGCAGTAATTATTTGACATGGTGTGTTAATGTTAAACTACACTTCAGAGGTACATCTTGTTGAAACTTTGAATGATACAGATATAGAACATGTAAACAAAATGGACGAGGCAAATGACGCTGATATTCATTTGCCATTACGTTTATGAGGATCTCAAAAATGTGAATGTACAATTGAAAGGGCATGTGAAATATGGGAAAGACCCAGATAGAGATTCGACCACACCACAAGTGTGATGCTGCTACAAACGCAATATGAATGACAATAATTAAAGTTGCATGATTATGTTTTTCGTTGCCGATTACAACTCAAAGTAGTTATCTTGACTTGCTCTTTGCGAGACAAAGTTATCAGAATATGAAAAGTTAAAGAAAACTTTCTCTACTATGTATGTCCTAAATATGGTTCTCCAACAGAAGTATCGAGAAAGACAATTTAAAATGTACCGTGAGTTAATTTATGTCCAGCTGAAAAAAAGCTAATGTGTTACTCTTGAGAAATCATGATATACATCCTACTTGATATATAGTTTTGTCTGAAGCACATGATAATTCTAGTATAATTATAGGGCGATCTAGAGGTCACGAGTATAAATCTATTAGCAGACCTACAAGGGTAGACGTGGTGGTCCTCGTTGATATGAACAAAGTTATTCTAGAAATAACAGTTATCAAATTAAACAAGTGCAATCTACATAGAAAAATCAGAATTGGGTTAAAATGCCCGCAAGAAAATCTGATGAAAATACTTTTTATAGATGTGGGATGATCGGACATTGGTCAAGAATATGTTATACTGCCCACACTTGATAAAATTGTATCAGCCTCGAAAAATGGTAAAGAAAAATATGTTCGAGCACACGTGATTGAGGTTGTTGAATCACTTGGTATTGTAATGGTTAGTACATCTAAAAATTGTAAATGATCAAATCCAAATCAGGTAAGAAATCATTAGGTGTATTAGATTTCTTATAAGAACATGTTCCTGTAACACATGATTCTGATTGGTGGAGAAATATTTGAACTTAGTCTACTTTTTCCAGAAAAGTAATATTTTTTTTGTACATCACGTTTTGTACCTCCCTCGAACTGTGTGTTTTCCCAAGGTTGAGATCGTTTTGTCTTAAAGTTATGTAAATAGTCATCCAACTCGAATGATACATTCCCGAGCATGAGTTAATGGTACAAATGAAAATATTAAAGAGGAAGCCCGTTGTTTACTTGATAGCGTAACAACGCACACAATATTATTTGACAAAAGGTATCAAGTATGACTTTGTGCAAAATACAAGTCAAAATCAAATCTGGTTTCCAGAAATTATAGATGCTCCGGAAATGTAACAATTATGTTACCAAATGGTATCATCTTGCATATTGAAATGCATCCAGATGATGAAAAAGAAACTTGTTAAGTATTAAAGATATATGTTTGAATGGCTATACTTTACAGATTCTCACTAACAGTCATACGAAGAGTCACTACAACATAAATGAGCTAATGTAACACCCAAAAAGTGTTACATATAGACTAAAATATGTTACTATAGACTTTAGGTAACACTTTATTGGTGCTACATTTGCCGGTGCTACCTAAAGTCTAATGTAACACTTTTGATGATCTTTAGTAACACTTTTAATAAGTGTTACATTAGGTTTTAAATTGTAACACTTTATGGTAACACTAAAAAATGTTACATATAACCCCCCTTTATGTAACACTTTTAATTGAAGAAAAAAAATTAAAAATTTGTCATTGCTGGGTTTCGAACCCAGGTTGCTAGGTTGCAGGAGTTTAAGCACAATGTCTTAACCACTAGGCTACAATAACTTTTTTAGTTATTTTTTTAAGAAAAACAATATATACACAAGATTTTATTGTAACATCAATAAAATATACTCACAATTAAGTTCTCATCAAACTACAATCAAACTTAATTTTATTTAGGTTATCCATATCAATTTGACACAAAGTTTTCATTAATTGTTTTTTCCATTTTCATTCACTCATATTTATATATATAAAAAAAACTTATTTTATATCACATTAATTTTATACATCTAATTATTGTATAAAAATCTTAAGACACTATCATTACCTTTAATTACCATAATTTTATGTATAAGACACCTTAAATATTGTGTTTTATAGATTTTAAATAAAAAAATAAACTTACAACCATGAAGAGACATGACCAAATGTCCAAAGTCTAGGTTCTCACACTTAAAAAATGTATTCAAATTGTTAAAGCTACAAGTCTATTTTGTTATTGTTTAGTAAAAATATAATGTGTGTATATATATGTACATACACACAAATAAGTCATAAATAAAATTTAATGTATTTTTTATAACGAATAAGTAAATCTTTAGGTGCTTTAATAAATTGTTATTTTTGTAGGTCTGAGTCTATCGTTTTTACCACTTATGTTACAGATATTCTATTGTGGTAATTAAGATGTAACATATGTGACCAATAAAAATAAAAGTCATGTGAGAAAAATAAATCCACAAATATTTAATTAGTTTAAAATAAAATAAATAATTTTATTAATTACAAGTGTTATTTATTTATAAGTGTTACATAAAAGTGTTACTTATTCAAAAGTGTTGCATAAAAAGTGTTACTTATTTAAAAGTGTTACCTAAATGTGTTACAATTTAAAAGTATTACGTTCAAAGCGTTACATATTCCAAAAGTGTTACACGAAAGTATTACATATTCGCAGATGTTACAAAAGTGTTACATGAGTGTTACAAAAGTATTATATATATGTCAAAATTTTAAAAGTGTTACAAACGAAGTGTTACATAAAGACATTTATGTTGTAGTGAGTGTATGTGCATCACATATTTTAAGACGAGTAAACAGGCTACCCATGAAAAGATTAGTTGAACCTAACTTTCGTTTATTTGCATATATTTGTGCTAACATTATTTGCATAATTGCAAGAATGATTGATTTTGCTTGACTGTGATTTTACCACCAATAACGTAAAAATTTCATTTACATGTCTTGTACTGCATTTTAATTACTTGATTTATTTATTCGTGATATTATCACCTATATGGATAGTTATATTGTTCTAGAAGATCTTAGTGATATCAGCGCTATCTGAAATGTATGTTACCTGAAGTAACTATATATCTTGGTACCTTGAAGTAAAAGTGCACTGTAGAAGTTCGACATATTAACAACTCAAATAAAGTCGATACAAAAATGGGGGTGCTACATAAAGCCGAAATACGAAATGAAATTATTCAAAAGTGGAAGGATATGATATTCTCCATTGAGCATGCATGCTGTGAATATGGTACTCTAGCAGTAGTATCTGAAAACGCTTGAAGAAAAATAAATCCAGATCTGGTTTATGTTTATTAAAAAGGAAAGTGATGAACACTTCTTAAAAAATAATGGTTTGCGACCTTATGAGGTCCCACATAGTGCCTATAGAGCACTTTGAAATTCCAGCAGAAATAGAGGCCAAGAGAGGTTATGTATGAAGATATAGTGATTCTCCTCAAATAACATATGGGTGACCGTGACGGATGTGAATATTTCTGCCAAGATGATTATCCGGTCTTAATAAAAATATCTTATTCAAAGATATCATGAAAGGCAAGACATATTAAACCTCTATCGGATGAAAAGTTCCCGATATTGAGAAATGTAATGCTTTTAAATTACCTCTCCTAGATGACATGTCTTCTTGGGATTGAGATGTTTATATCAATCATAAACTTATTCTTGTAGAATTACAATGAGGTTATATTTATTGTGTTTGAAATAATTATCCGGTCTTAATAAAAATATCTTATTCAAAGATATCGTGAAAGGCAAGACATATTCAACCTCTATCGGATGAAATGTTCCCGATATTGAGAAATGTAATGCTTTTAAATTACCTCTCCTAGATGCCATGTTTTCTTGGGATTGAGATGTTTGTATCAATCATAAAATTATTCTTGTAGAATTACAATGAGGTTATGTTTATTGCGTTTGAAATATATGATCATATATTTACTTTCCTTGGATGTCACATTCCCGAGGTTGAGTTTATCTCCCTTGAGTGATATGTTCTCAAGGTCGAGCGAATATTGTCAAGTTAGATTAAACCGTGAAAGTCGAGCGAATATTGTCAAGTTAGATTAAACCGTGAATATTTCTCGAGAATGAATTTGTGTACAAACACAAAATATCCATATCATGTCCCATTGAGATTATTGATAGCTCTGGGAGTGCAAGAATTATATTATTAGACCCGGGAGATCTACTAAATTTCAAACATGTAAAGATAACGAACAATCCCTGAGAAATTTGAAGCAACAACTTCTGGGTTGTATTGGGTCCAAATTTAGACTTTCGAATCATATATCATTATGTTGGAAGCTAGTGAATCATGATATTTTCGGGTTGTGGCATGATCGCCTTGACACCCAAAAAGTAAAAAGGTATGTATGATTGTTAAACATACTAAAGACATTCATTGAAAGCACAAAGATGCTAATGTCCAAAGATTAGTAATGTGTATCATATTCTCAAAGAATTAATTGCTAAACTTTCAACCAAAATGGTTTGTTATTATATTTGTAGACCAATACACCCAGCAGGTGGGTTATTCGAATACTTTATGGTCCTTGTAGACACATCCTGCAGATGATCCAAAATATATTACTTCAGTGATGAGTTAAAATTTGTTGCTTGATACTATTGATATAAGATTCGAACTCTATAGTATGACTTGAAATTATGCAGTACTGCATGCATCAGTATTAATGAGAATATGCCACACTACTTACGACATGAACTCCAGAAAATGGAGAGTTAAATGTTCAACAATTCGATATTACCAAGATCTCGCAGATAAAGCTACAAAATCCTTATCAGCAAGTGAATTTGAGAAATTACATTGGTACGAACTTTCAAGATTGATAATATTATATGCATCAGGAGGAGCATATTTTGGTGTGTTGTACTCTTTTTTCCTTATGCCTAGTTTTTATCCCATTAGGGGATTTCCAGCTTGAGGTTTTTAATGAGGCAACTATATGCACCTAACATGAATTAGAGTTATGCACTCTTTTCCTTTTTGATCGGTTTTGTCCCACTTTGTTTTCAGACTTAAGATTTTTAACGAGGCATACTTATATTCAAAGTAGTCCTGAAGACTGACCCTTGACGATAAATGTTTAGAATTAAAACAATCATAAAGGTTGGCCATAAAAGCTAATGAACACAATTTTCTTATGATCGGTTTTTTGCCACAGGGTTTTCCAATTTAAGTTTTCGATGATGAATATCTATTTTGAAGACAAATAGTTCTACTCTTACTTTTGACCACTTCCTGCCAATATATTTTTCGGACTTGTAAATTTTACGAGACGTTTTTATATTCATTCAATTGATGAAAAGCAATGATGATAATGTGTCCAAGTGGGAGTGTTATAACACACAAAGTAATTCATACATATACTGGACACTTTAGCTCGTTACTTGAAAGTGAGTCAGAAGCCTGAAGCACGGCAATACCTGAAGCACGACAGTGCCGGAGGCACGTCAACCAAGAAGCACGACAACGCAAGCACGAATGTGTAAGAAGCACGACAGTGCCGGAAGCACGTCAACCAAGAAGTATGACAACGCAAGCACGACAGTGCGTAAGCACGTAAATCTAAAAAGCACGACAATGCAACAGTACGGAAACACGTCAATCCAAGCACGACAATGCGAAAAGTACGACAGTGCAAAAACACGTCAATCCGAGAAGCATGACAGTGCGAAAGCATGTCAATCCAAGCACGACAATGCAAGCACGACAGTGCGAAAGCACGCCAGTCTAAGCACGACAATGCAAGCACGACAGTACGGAAGCACGTCAGTCCAAGCACGACAATGCAAGAAGCACGATAATGCGAAAGCACGTCAGTCCAAGCACGACGATGCTTTTGTAATTTTTTCTATAAATAGGGGGCATATGTTGAAAAAAATACGATAATTTCCTCTGGAATCTCTACTTTCCCTTATGTTTTAGTTCTTTACGAATATTTTATAACAACGTTACCCTTTTTATTTTGGATAAAATGTTACAATCCAAATAATATCTTAAAAAATAATTCAGTCTCCCAAGATAGTTAACCAATACATGGAATAATATTAGGAAAATTATATTTCTATCCTTTACTATTTTTTTTTTTTTTTTGCAAACTTAATTATCAAAAGGGACCTTTAGGTAGTATCACCATTATAAAAACCTTATTATATCACATGATAAAATGTGGATAAGGATAGTTATTTTTATCCAAATGTCATATGTTGCAGTAAATATTGGAAGTTGATAATATTTTTATTTCATATCTTGTGAAATTATCTAGCTGACCTAGATAATTAACATATTTTTGTTTGGCAAGGTAAATAAAGCCTTAAGGGGAAGATAAAATAAGGAAAACATCAAACCTATATTGTTGCAATTTATACTCCCTCCGTCCCGAGATAATTTGCACATTTTCCTTTTCGGGGTGTCCCAAGATAATTTGCACATCCTTAAAAAGAAAATTTCTCTTACAATCTCCACCCTCAATCTCCAACTTTGAAAAAATCAACTAAAAAAAAAACAGCTCTTTCTTTTTCCACGTATCGGTAGAAATGTGCAAATTATCTCAAGACAGAAAAAAAGAAGAAAAATTTGTAGGTAAATCCATGTTTCATTTCTTTGATTAAAGAATTTCTATTATTATCGAGCAAGTTAAGCCTAATTATTCAAGTAAGATAGTACTAACTAAAAACTCTTGTTGAAGATTGAATATATATGTATTTCTATCGCTTCATTTAGCTGCAAAACGGTGAGCAAGAATTAGTATCTTAATTCCAACATATTTATTTAGTTTAGATGAGGGATAGTTTCGTAATTGTACATGTTGACACGTGGCAACATAATATTGCGATACATGGGTTACAAGTGGATATAATATGGAGATATCATTCGAGGTGTTGGGCTAGAACCAAGGTCCAAGGTATCCCAGTCCAGACCTTGGGGCCAAGATGTTGGCCCAAGGCCGACGTCCAAGGTCTCTCATATATAGACCTCGACTAAGGTAAGGGAGAGGTAAGCAAAAAATAGCAGACGTGATATATTTTTTACCCTATCCTGACTAAATTGTCGTCAGAAACTAACTTAAGTATCAGAAGATCTACCCCTGGGGACGACCCCAGGCTTCTGGTTTGCAGGTTGATACTGACGATCGACCAACTTCGAAAATCTCAAGCGTCGTTAGACCTCGAATCCGACCGTTCCAGTTCCTGACATCATCAGTTTGGCGCCCACCATGGGGCCGGTGATCTGATCTGATCTGAGCAATGACACCACAGAGGAGAAAAAATATCGATGCCAGCCGAACTATCCATAGTGAAGATCGAAGGATAAACCCTAACCCTAATCCTAGTCACGGCAACACCCACAACTCCCATCCTTCAAGGAGTGATGAGGCGATGGAGCAGGAGCAAAGTCTAGAAAACCAGGGCAATGCTGCCCAGGCCATCGATGTCCAACGTATGAATAAGATGGAGACCGATCTTCAGAAGTTGAAACTTCTATTGAAGGGACTCGTCGAGAAAGACATACCCAACGAGCCCAACTATGAAAGAGACGTTAGTCGTGCCCGAGAGTCAGGGCAATGAATGACGGAGCCAGGGTCCGACCACATCAGGATCGTGGCAAATTCGTCACAGTCGTTATCGAAGAAGATAACCAAGATAACCTACGAATGAAGTTGGCAGAGATGGATCAAAGATTAGGGGCGGTCTGAAATGAGGTTAAGAGGCCGGGCTCTGACCTCTTCGCTCCTACAGAATCTCCTTTTGTGGAGAGCATCATGAGGGAGAAAGTCCAACCGAACTTTAAGATGCCTCAGATAAAGAACTATGATGGAACCTCGAACCCCCGTGATCATCTTGAGAATTTTCAAGCTCTCATGATATTTCATGGGGATACTAACGCCATCAAATGTCGAGCCTTCTCCGCCACCCTAAGGAAGAGTGCTAGAGTTTGGTTTTCCTCATTGCCAGCCGCGTCAATGGTTCTTTCAAGCAAATGGCTCATAACTTTCTCAGTCACTTTGCTAGTAGTAAGAGGTATAAGAAGGTCTCGGCACACCTAATGGGTGTTCGTCAAAGTCCGAACGAGTCCTTAAGAGAGTTCATCCAGCGGTTCAACAGAGAAGCTCTTGAGGTCGAAGATCTTGATCAATCAGTGGGCTTAGCAGCACTAATGAATGGAGTGTGGAAGTCTTCTAGATTTGATTTCTCTCTAGCGAAGAAGCCTCCGCTAAGCTTGGCGGACCTCGTCAATAGAGCAGAAAAGTACATTAATGTTGAGGAGATGACCAAGGCAGGAATTGAAGCTGAACGTGAGTCCTCGGAAAAAAAACACAAGAAAGATAATAACAACAATAGTCCAGTTAAGAAGAAGAAGGTCTGGGATCGATTGTCGGTGACCACTAGTTCGTCTAAGAATTAGAAGAGCCCACATACGTTCGACAGGTATACACCATTGAATGCCTCTAAGAATGAAATTCTTATGTACATTCAAAATAAGGAATATGTGAAGTGGCCTGGGAAAATGCGGACCCCTGCAAACAAGAGGAATCGTAATTAGTATTGTCAATACCATCGCGACCATGGTCATGATACTGTGGACTGCGAACTCCTCAAGAACTAAATTGAGGACCTAATCTGGAGAGGGTATCTCGCAAGATTTATAGACGATGAATGTAAACAACCTCAGCAGGGGTGTAGAGGACGAAGTCTAAACCACCAAAATCCTCGGGGTAGGATTCCTCGGAGGAGAGATGATTCCCCTCCATCGGCAGGAGTCACTGCTGTCATAGCCCGAGGATGATTCGGTAGAGAGAGTCGATCAGCCAGGAAAAAGTATAATTGACAACCTCAGACTGGAGTAACATTGGGAAAGAGACCACGGTCAGAGGATTCGATTACCTTTACAGACGAGGATATGGGTGAGATTATCACCCCACATGATGTTCTTATGGTTGTGACTTTGACAATAGCTGGTAACACAGTGCATAGGATTCTTGTTGACAATGGAAGCTTTGCTGATATTTGTTCTATAATGCTTCGAACGAATGAACATCAACAAGAATAGACTGAAGCCCGTGAAGACTCCTCTGGTTGGTTTTGCAGGAGGGGCGGTAGAACCAGAGGGTATGATCTCCCTCTTTGTGGTCGCAGGGAACAAACCCCAGCAGACCAGCGTCATGGTCGATTTCCTTGTGGTAAAGGTACCATTTCGCTATAATGTCATCTTAGGACGACCAAAGTTGTATGCTCTTAAGGAAATTGTCTCAACATATCATCTACTAATGAAATTTTCTACGGAGCATGGAACTGGACAAGTCCGAGGAGACCAGGGAGTAGCTAGACAATGTTATGTTGCTTCTCTTAAACGGAAGCAACATATTTCAAAACCGTTGGCTATTGATAGTGTGGAACCTGGTGATCAAGGGAGAAGTCAGCATAAACGGTGGAGGACCTCATCTCTATTCAACTCTGCGATGGAGATGAGGACAAGGTTGTTAAGATAGGATCATTATTGCCGGAGGAGTTAAAGGATGCTTTGGTCCGATTCTTAATGGAAAATGCTGATGTCTTTGCTTGGAATCCTTTGGATATGCCGGGCATTGATCCCAAGGTTAATGTCCATAGACTCAATGTGGATCCCAATTTTAGACCCGTCAGACATAAGAAGAGAAGCTTCGCACCAGAAAGAATTCAAGCTATGAACGCAGAGGTCGACAAACTCTTGGAAGCTGATTATGTGAGAGAGATTGACTATCCAGACTGATTGTCAAACATTGTCCTCGTCCTAAAAGACTTTTTATATACAATGTTTCCAGTTATTCACTATTAATCTCCTATCTGATTCTGTTTATACTAATCACTATATATGTCCCTATATCCTATAAGTAGATCATATGGTGTGTTGTAGATCACAAAAGATCATGTGATTGGTTAAACTTAATGAGATATAAAATATATATCACAGCTGAGACAACTTGTTGGTATAGGTTGCAGAATCAAGTAGGAATAATTTATCTTGACTATTTACTTATACTGGTACGTCTTTATGTATTGATAGGATGACGGTGAGATAAGTTCTTCTGCCTAACCTTAGTGAAGAACAAGAGATCTCGGTAACTTATTGTAATCTAATCCCTAAATAAGCTTACAGTTATGTGTGCATGTCTGTGTGTCACTTTGATTTACTATGGGTGAGAGTTCAGTATTAACTCTTTATACTCTGTATCTTGAGTGACAACAGCATGCATATGATAACTGGTAATTTGTGTCTAGGTAACCGTATCCATTTAGGATGATGATATCCCCTTAAGGAGCTCAAAATGTTTATTGTACTAAACCCTGCAGGTTGATGAAGTTCAAGTACAATAATAAAGTTAAGTGGTACTACTTAAGAAATTAATAAGCAATTAATTAATTTAAGCTGTCAGAGGCTTTAATTAATTAATGAATATTCGATATCTTTAAATACGGGGATCAATTAAGTCTAATTCAAGCCCCGACTCAATTCGGGAATAAAGGGGTAAGTCAGTATTAATTTTTTAGTAGAATGAATTAATATTTATGAATTAATTATGTTATGGGCTAAACATAGAAGAATTAGTTCATAGTTAGACCCATCTTTATTTCTTGTATTTGATCCTTGAACTGGCCCATCAGGCTCCTAGCCCAGTAGGGAATTAAACTACCATGTCAGGCCCACACTCAGTTATTATGTATTAAATATATAACTCTCAGTTTGTGAAATATAACACACACACATAAAAATCACATAGCAGAAAAGAGAGAGAGAGAGAAGGCGACGGTGGCAGTGTTGGTTCCCACACTTGGGATTTCTCAAAGCTCGTCGTCCTTCCGACGTTGATGATTGAGTAGGGATACAGTCCAGAAGGTCAATCCTGAAGTCTAACATCAAATCGTTATGGACACAATTCTCAGGTCAACTCTAAAACATTTATGTGTTGTATTTAAATTAATAGACGCATGTTTAGGATTAATCAATGTGTATATTGAAATGTGACAACCAAGAAGATCCTAGGGAAATTCTGTAATTCCTACAACATACTCCTGTTACACTAACAACTTATGGAGATGCTGATTAGGGCTCATGTTTAGATACTCGTAAATCTCTTACAGGGTACTACATTTTCCTCGGTGACAACTTGATCTCATGAAAAACTAAGAAGCAATCCATCATTTCAAGAAGTTCAGCAGAAGCTAAATACAAGCACTACAACAAATAAGGGAATTAGGGACGATTTATTTTGAGACGATTTTGAAATCGTCTCAAATAGGTTGCTTTTTGGGACGTTTTGCACATATTGTCCCAAATAAATTATTGTGTGACATTTTTTTTAAAACGTCTCTAAATGGTATACTATTTGTGACGGTTTTTTAGAAACGTCTCAAAATGAGACATTATTTTGTGACCTTTTTGTAAATATGTCCCAAAATAGTGTATATTAGTGACGTTTTTCTTAAATGTCTCAAAATATTACATTATTTTGTGACGTTTCTCAAGAACGTCTCAAAAGGATATATATTAGTGACCTTTTTTTAGAAACGTCTCAAAATGAGACATTATTTTGTGACATTTTTGTAAATACGTCCCAAAATAGTGTATATTAGTGACGTTTTTCTTAAATGTCTCAAAATATTACATTATTTTGTGGCATTTATCAAGAACGTCTCTAAATGGTATACTATTTGTGACCTTTTTTTAGAAACGTCTCAAAATGAGACATTATTTTGTGACCTTTTTGTAAATACGTCCCAAAATAGTGTATATTAGTGACGTTTTTCTTAAATGTCTCAAAATGTTACATTATTTTGTGACGTTTCTCAAGAACGTCTCAAAAGGATATATATTAGTGACATTTTTTTAGAAACGTCTCAAAATGAGACATTATTTTGTGACCATTTTGTAAATACGTCCCAAAATAATGTATATTAGTGGCGTTTTTCTTAAATGTCTCAAAATATTACATTATTTTGTGACATTTATCAAGAACGTCTCAAAAGGATATATATTAGTGACGTTTTTTTAGAAACGTCTCAAAATGAGACATTATTTTGTGACCTTTTTCTAAATACGTCTCAAAATAGTGTATATTAGTGACGTTTTTCTTAATTTTCTTTTAATTTTAAAATTACTTTATTATATTTTGTGACGTTGTCCCCTAAAACGTCACAATATCATTTTCTTTTAATTTTAAAATTACTTTATTACATTTTGTGACGTTTTTCCCTAAAACGTCACAATATCATTTTCTTTTAATTTTAAAAATTACTTTATTACATTATGTGACGTTTTTCGCTAAAACGTCACAATATCATTTTCTTTTGATTTTAAGAATTACTTTATTACATTATGTGACGTTTTTTCCTAAAACGTCACAATATCATTTTCTTTTAATTTTAGAATTACTTATAATACATTTTGTGATGTTTTCCCCTAAAACGTCACAATATCACTTTCTTTTAATTTTAGAATTACTTGTAATACATTTTGTGACGTTGTCCCCTAAAACGTCACAATATCATTTTCTTTTAATTTTAAAATTACTTTATTACATTTTGTGACGTTTTCCCCTAAAACGTCACAATAATTTTTCTTTTAATTTTAAAATTACTATACCACACCATATCATTTTATTTTAATTTTAAAATTACTATACCATATTTTTAACGTTTTTCCAAGAACATCATAATATTATCTTATTTTCATTTTAAAATTACATTTTGGACGTTTTTCTAAGAACTGTCAATTATTAATAACTTAATTGTGATATTTCTTGGAAATATTTTAAACTAGTGAATTTATGACATTATTCTAAAACTCTTTATATATGTGACATTCCTTCAAAACGTCACAAAAACCCTTTATTTTACATTATTATAAATTAAAAAGAGAAATTAAACTGTGAATTGAAATCAAGCAGAGCCCTCATTTGCTCGCGACGTCGTCTCTCTTCTTCGACCCCGAATTTCGCCACCATCGATCCTCCCTCACCTCTCCTCCGATTGCGAGCTCCACCGCCGTCCTGAGCTTCGCCACCGTCTATCGAGCTCCTCCACCGTCCTCCCTCACGTCGTCTCCTTCTAGCGCCTCTGCTCCGACAACGAACTCCACCGCCATCATCTGTGCTCCGCCGATGTCTTTTCTCACTTCCTCACTTGAAGAAATATAAATTGTGTAATCGCCCTCTTGTACAACTATGAAGCATCACTTATCTGGCAGAATTATGATTATCATCTCATAGGTAGGGTTTTTGTGTACACCAATTTCGCATGACTTTAGTTCCTAATTAGTATCTTTTTTGTTTTGTTTTGCTGCAATTATGCTTTAACTTTGAATTGAGAACTTCTATTTGTGTGTCAATTCAGAATTTAGCAATTTCTGCTCCATATTTGCGAAATAGTGAAACAGAACTATGTGTACCTATGTGTATTCTACCATCTTTGGACATGGGGCCCTTCTAGTATAATTCTGCTTTTGGTTATCTACTTCTGGCCGGAAGAAGATAAAGAAGTCATGAACTACTATCATGCTTTTTGAGAGTCCTGTGGTAGAGACTTTATATTTGCAAGTACAATGTTGTTATTTTCAATGGAATGCATACATAGTAATGATAGTTGTCACAATACATGCCTTCTATTAGATATCGTATATTGGGGCATATAATATAAGATTTATGAAAAGTAATGAAGGACTATGACTTGTTTTTAAAAGCAGATTTTGCCCCAATGGTTTTGAGAAATTGAAAGATCATTTTAGAAGTGAGTTTCACAGTTTCTCAGTTAGCTAATTCGTATCGGTGCAGGTCATGTTCATGTCTTCCATTACTCACAATAAGGTGCTAGATGGCATTTTTCTGTGGTGGGTGTAGGTTCAATTTTCACTGATGCAAGCAATTCAGGGTGCAAATATCGACATTCGGGTAGTACGTGATGGTCGTGGCCCTGATTGTAATGTCTGGAGCAGCTTTAAGCAGGTCTAGCAAATTAATTATTTACTTACCTATATATATTTTGCTCTTGAAATTCCTGATTTGGTCGGTTGGCTGTCCTAATACAACAGTGCTACGTTCTTCTTCTTCTTCCATATTTTTGGCTTGTGGTATATATATATATCCTACCAGAATTGACAGGTGATATTAATATTCAAGTGTGTAGTTAAGACAGTGCACAAAATCAGAAATAGCGCTTGAAATTTGATTTTGTTATCTTCCGTTCAATCATTATGTTTTATGTTTTTTTAAACTAATTATTCTGTAATCCTCAGTATAACTTTCATCTCGATATAGTATGAACTGCCAATGCTGATATCTTTATTATGGGCTGATAATAATCTTCCACCTTGGCGCGCTGGTTTAAAAGAGGTAACCTTTCATGCCATTGAGTTACCTATCTGTTCTCCACAACATGATTACATTTGCAGTAAATTTAAAAGTTGATCCTTAGCATAATTTTTCTGATTATAAATTTTCAATTTAACATTCTACGTGCATCTATGACATCTCTTTCAAGCTTTTGTATTCTCTGATTGTTCTCACACCTAACTGAAAAGGAAGAAAGTCTAGTTTACTATCTGCTTAGATTCATTTTTAATTTTGTGTTTTAATTAGGATGATGTGTATACCCCTAAACTGGTTTGAATTTTTCAGGATGTTCCTTAATTAAACTCAATCTCTTAAATGGAAATTCTTCTCTCAGAAGTCAGATGACTTTCACTTAAATAAGTGAACTATTCTTGGGTGTTATTTGTTGTATACAAAAAATATAATCTTTTCAACTAGTTAACTGTTTTTATTATTACATGATTCCTGACTCTTAGTAACATAATAATTTTAAGTTGAATCTGTTGTCTGTGACCTAAGCCTGTCTTTGGACACTCCTTGAGATATCCGGATTTTGATTTGACACCACTTAATAAGTGATGGATCAATTTTCTCGAACATTTTATTGTCATTACATAGGTAATATCTATTAATCTAATTATGCTGGTTTCATCTGGATGCAGCCACTTTATTGTCCCTGAATTGGGACCTGATGTCAAATTTTCTTATGCTTCTCACAAGGCTATTATGAATACAATGAAGCTAAAGCGGTATGAACCAAATGAATCTGCTGTTTTATCATCCATTATAAACTGAAATTTAATTATATCTAATATATCTAAACAAAACCAAACTTGTGCATCCTTCTCACTAGTATGCAATTAAGTATGGATTCATCGTGTATACAAATTCGTTATTTTAATTTTTAATGCTCTTCTCTTGCCACCTCATATGTTTCTTGTTCTCTTGTGCAGCTTGGTGTGGACACTGTTCCCGTACTTGTTGACCCTGTTACATACTTGTTGCTCTTTAAACCTGCCAAGGGTTTATAGAGAACTTTCCCTCTTCTTTCCCTTCTTGACAAGATTCTTCCAATTTACAAGTAAGAAAAACTAATTTATATTTAAGTAATTTGACTCCCTCACCATCTACATTGTCATCAAAGTTGGAATTTAATGTTTAACATCCTTGCAAGGAAGTTACTGCAGAGCTGAAGGCAGCAAGTGCTTTATGGATTCAGCTTGATGAGTCCACATTAGTTTTGGATCTTGAGTCTCACCAGTTGGAAGCATTCACCAATGCTTATGCTGAATTGCAATAAACTCTATATGGCCTTAACGTTCTTGTTGAGACTCTTTGTTGATGTGTCTGCAGCTGCATACAAAACCCTTACCTCATTGAGTGGAGTTTCTGGCTTAGGTTTTGATTTGATTCGTGGTCCCCAGACCCTTGATTTGATCAAGGGTGGATTTCCTTATGGAAAGTTCCTCTTTGCTGGAGTTGTTGATGGAAGTAACATTTGAGCTAATGATCTGAGTGGATCTCTCACCATCCTGCAGTCCCTTGAAGGCATTGTAGGAAAGGGTATATAGCTATATTTCCCTGATTTTAAGTTCTTCTATTCTGAGCTTTGCTTAATCTGTCTCATGTTATGTTTTCCACTTCGTGCTCACTTCTCCACAGTGTCGTTGATCTGATAAATGAGACTCTGCTAGACCAAGAAATCAAATCGTGGCTTGCATTTGCAGCACAAAAGGTTGTTGAAGTCGATGCACTCGCAAAGGTATTGGCTGGTCATAACTCGTATTTTAGTGTACAAGAGTGCATCATTTTCTTTATTTCTGTATCTTTCTTGGTTAACAATCTGTTTTTGAAAGAATGTTTCATTCTTTATCTCTAGACATTTACCGGAGAAAGCTTCAGCGGTTGGTAGTTGATAAAAGTGAACTGAGTGATGAGGATATAAATGATTGGCTACTGCACAAAGCACAGAAGAAGCCATTGAAGATAAATATACATGTGCCTCTGCCCTTTCAAAATTCAAAAGCCCTATGGACGTATAACTACTTTCTAATTTTAATTATTATTTTAGGGAAAGTTACAACTAGGCCTTTGCATCACCATCATCTTATGTGTCAAGATTCTTTTCCATTAAATAATGGTTTAAAAGTGGTAATTTGTGTATTATAAATACCCCCCTAAGCCCACAATTTCCCATCAACAACTTAATTCACCAAAGCAATACCAATTTTCTTTATCTCCTGCTTTTTTGCCACTCTCAGACTACAAATGGCAACAGCTGAGGTATACTCATCTACCTTTTCATCACCTTTTTCAAGTTTGTATGCATCAAGATTCTGATAATCAACCCCAATAATATTAATATTCAGTGTTGCAAACTGGTGTTGTGTACCTTCACTCAATAATCAATTACCAAGAATAAGCAAAACATATGATCAACTTTCTTTTGAGCTACTTATAAACTAATAAAAATAAAACCAAAAAGCAGTTGATTTATTTTGTGATCGCAGGTGCAATTAGTTCCAGAAATAGTAGTTCAACCGAGACAACGATCGTAGAGGAGAAGGTAGTGGAGACACCAGCTCCAGAGGCGGCGGTCCAAGCTGTACCAGCAGAGGAGCCGGTTGCTGAAGCCGAGCCCGAGAAAGTAGTCACTGAGGAGCCAGCTGCTGAAGCCGAGCCAGAGAAAGTAGTCACCGAGGAGCCGGCTGCTGAAGCTGAGCCCGAGAAAGTAGTCACTGAGGAGCCGGCTGCTGAAGTTGAGCCCGAGAAAGTAGTCACTGAGGAGTCGGCAGCTGAAGCCGAGCCTGAGAAAGTAGTCACCGAGGAGCCAGCCACATAAGTTACAGCTGAATATGTTTATCAGGAGTATTGGCCCATTATAATTATTAACTATTTTGTGATACTTCATGGCTGCTTCAAGCAGTTTGAATATGTTGTGTCTGGGTTGGATATGCCACTTCTTGGTAGAGATAACATTTTCCAGAGCCTCCATGGATAACTTATAGCACAAATATGTTCGATTTTTCTGAATTGGGATATGATAGATCCTCTGATAATCTATGGCACAAACTAGTTGTGATTAAAAGTTTATCCTAGAGTCTTAACTAATTCATGTGCTAGAACAAGTTTCTTGATACTTAGGTTAGCTCTCAGATGTGATAATCAATTGTCTAATTATTCTCACCGTTGCATCATTGTTTTACAGTTTGTGAAGGAAGCGATTGTTGCTGGTGTGGATGGGTATGATGCAGCTGCTTTTGGTTTGTGCTTAACGAGGGTTGCTGCAATGTCTATTGCTAATAAAGCAGTAAGTATTAATAAATCAGGGTATACTGTGTATCGAAAATTCAAGTTGATACAGTTGATAGGTTCTTGTTTTGTTTGGTATACTCTCTCACATTAATTGGGTGCGATTAGGTCCGTAAGATATACGTCAACTACATTCAACGCAACGTGCAAGGGCAGCCGACATCCAAACCGAGTCTGCATAGCTTTCAAGTAGCCATGGATAATCTTATACACTTTCCATATTTTAGAACAGAGTGGAGATTAATATTATTGTAGGAATTGAAAAATCGTCTCTTGAGACCGGTTTATTGATGTTCAAAACATTAATTCAATTGAAAGTGTATACAAGTGCAGTGCCATCTTGAAACATTTGCATAGAGTATGTTTTTTACTATATGGAGCTTTTATATATTAATAAAGAGATCTTTTGAGACACTTGAAAAATCGTCACTGAAAGAAATATGTTGAGGTAATTGAAAGAAAACGTCACTGAAAAGATCTTTTGAGACAATTTTTAGAAAATGTGACTAAAAGAATTTTTTTTGAGACAATCAATAAAGTATAACCAAAAGATTTTTTTTGAGACAATTTGAAAAACGTCATTAAAAGAATCTCTTTTGAGACATTAAAAAAAGTCACTAAAAGAGATTCTTTTGAGACATTTTTTTAAAAATGTCACTAAAATAAATATTTTGAGACATATAAAAAAAACGTCACTAAAAGAAATCTTTTGAGACAATTGAAAAACGTCACTAAAGAAAATCTTTTGAGACAATTAGAAAAATGTCACTAAAAGTGATCTTTTTGAGACAATTAAGAAATGTCACTAAAAAGATGTTTTAGAGACGTTTTGAAAAAATTATCTCTATATACTATTAGCGACTAGGATATTGTGACGTTTGGTGTGACGAAATAATTTCGTCCCAAATAATTATTTGTGACGTTTTTATAACTTTTAGTGACGTTTTTAATTCGTCCCTGATTCCCTTATTTGTTGTAGTGAAGGTTATGGCATCTATTGTTTGTGAGCTTGTTTGGCTAGACTTTCTTGCACAAGATCTCTTGGTAAACATCCCTAGACCTATCCCTCTAATAAGTGACAATCAAGCAGCCCTCCAGATTATTGAAAATCCTACTTTACACGAAAGAACAAAGCATACCAATATAGATTGTCATTTAATTTGAGACAAGTTTAAAAG
Source organism: Ajuga chamaepitys (assembly GCA_958295605.1). Lineage (NCBI taxonomy): Eukaryota > Viridiplantae > Streptophyta > Magnoliopsida > Lamiales > Lamiaceae > Ajuga > Ajuga chamaepitys. Next base: position 2,454,432 of record OY282505.1, on the reverse strand, counting down.
TGGTTTTTTACAACTTCTTCACGTTGGTACCACTGGACTGTTGACAGATATTTTTACTAAATAGCTTGGCCACGAGCAGTTCCATTGAATTCTTTCCTAGTTTCTATAGGCAACTCACTCTCAACTTTAGGAGGGGTGAAGAAGTATGGAAGAAGCATTGAGCTAAAGAGTTTGAGTAAGGCAGTAGAATAAATCAGCTCACGTATTGCATGCATGAGCAATGCACGTGAGCTTATTGGTTGTTTGTTAGCTTTCTGAGCCTCCTAGTTAGTCTAGCTGGTGGCTTATTAGTTTGGAGTCCACATGTCTTGTTTCGATTGGTGCGAACACCTGATTCCCACCAATAGGATTCGATTGTTAGATGTATAAATTGAGCTATGAACTCCACTTGTAAACTTTTTTTTTTAGTTGAATGAAAATTAGGAAATTCAAGTGCTCTGTATAAATATCAAAGTATCAAACTACTCGAATTCGATTTGTGTTCGACTCGATTTGATTAATGACAAAAGAAGTACAAACATAATATTAGAAGTTCGATAATAATTCAATCAAACTTAAATGACAGTGAATTCAGTTCGACTCAGACTCATTTGCAGCCATAGAGAGAATTAGGCAGTGGGAGGAGGAGGGGCAGATATAGTAGTAAACCCCTGCAACATAAGTACAACACCTTTCATAGAAGGTCTCATAACAGGGTCAACCTGAATGCACCAAAGAGCCACTTTCACCATTCTCTCCAATGATTTGCTATCAATAACCTGTTCTTCACCGACAAGCCGACTCAACTCCCCTTCTGCAAAGCAACTGTAAGCCCAGCCCGAAAGCTGGATCTCTTCAGGCCTTGCGACACCGAGATCAATGCTCTTCCTGCAACATATGATTTCCAGCAAGACGACGCCGTAGGAGTAGACGTCCACTTTGAGGGATATAGGCAGGTTGTTATGCCACTCAGGTGCAAGATAGCCTCGAGTGCCTCTAGCGTCGGTGAAGGTTCGGGTTTGGTCCGGCATCAGCAGTTTCGCCTGTTGTATATTGAAATCTTTAATACTCCCTCCGCTCCAAGTTATTTTGAACACTTACTTCAGTACGTTGATTTTTTTTTACTATGTGACATTTTCAAAGGTGAAGATTGAGGATGGAGATTTTAAGGGTATAGATTGTAAGATTTCTTTCCATTTCGAGGGTGTGCAATATAGGGCGAGACACCCAAAAAAAAAAGTGTGTAAAATAACTTGGGACGCAGGAGGTACAATTTTATGCGTGATGAATTTGTATAGACTATGCACATTAGTTAACATACTATCTTTTAAGGTATAAATCCTTCATAATAGTGTAGAGGAAGAATTTATCTTTCAAGATACAAAGTTTATTTATTTTGTAATTTTATTGTAACTCAAAATTGTACTCTCTCGATTCACATGGAGCAAGAATTATAAAGTTCAGTTGAAAGAAAAATCACTAATTCTCATGTACATCAGGTGAGGTGCATGAATCCTAGATTCGTGTAATATGAGTTAAAGGACGGATCCATGAAAATATATAGAATCATACATTTCCTCAAAATAAGTAATAGATTCTAGTACAAACACTTATACATTACAGTTTTATGTGATTCAAAGTTTATCTTTAGTTTAAAATTACTAATTTTGATAATGTATTATAAAAATGTTTCATTACAACCTAACATAGCTAAATGATGTTATAAGAAATTACTAATATAAAAATTAATAAATGTCTAATTACTTATATACTTACATTATTATTTAGTAACAAATATTTTTATTAACTTCATTCTGTGAAATAAATATTAAGATATTTAACTGAAAAAACAGTTACTATAATTAGCTTTAGATAATCCAAGAAGATAATTAAAATGCAATCGGTTTCTACTAGTAATATAAAAGGATATAGAGAGAACTCGACTTACCAGCCCGAAGTCCGATATTTTTGCGTTCCAGAATTCGTCCATTAGAATGTTTTGAGGCTTGATGTCGCAGTGGATGATTGGAGCTTCGCATTCCTCGTGCAAGTATAAGATCCCCTTCGCCACATCAAGTGCAATCCTGATATTATAATAATTCAAGAATTGCACCCCTCGCCGAATTATTTGAAGGAAGAATCACAAATTTTATTTAAAACAAAGAAATCAATTCAAGAGTACTATATCTACAACACCTGACTCTGTCGTGCCAATCTGGTCGCCGTGGCGAACGGAAAAGGAGGTCGGCGAGTGAGCCGTTGCTCATGTACTCGTACACCAACATCCTGTTCGAGCCCTCGGTGCAGTACCCCAGCAACCGTACGAGGTTCTTATGGTGCGTTTTGCCAATTACTCGCATTTCAGCTTGGAACTCCCTTTCACCTTCCTCCACAACCTTCTGCAGCCTCTTCACCGCAACGACCTTCTCCACCTTCCCAAGGTTCTTTACAGTTCCTTTGTAAACTGCTCCGAAGGAGCCCTTGCCCAACTCCTCTTTGAATCCTCTCGTCGCCACTTTAAGCTCATTGTACGAATATAACCGCACGGTTAGTTCTCTGGCGAGGCATGAAGCGCCGGACTCGAGCAACCTTTTGTACTCTAGGACTCGTGTCTTGAACACGAAAATGGCGAATAGAACAAGTGTGACAGATGAGTACGCGACAAGACATGAGGCAACCACCAGAATCAGCTTCCAATTAGTCGTCGTCTTCTTCAGCGCTGGAGAGCTGATGCTGTTGCCGCCATTCTCGAAGCTTCTAACTGTCCCGACTTTGAACAAGGTGATGGAATTCTTTGTGCTATCTCTGCTAACATCTCTGTAATATAGTATTGAAATCTGTAAGTTTGCGCTTGGATGGAAGGATTTGAAATGAATTGATTTAGAATCAATAAATTTCAATTCTAGGTCACTACTCCCTCTAATTGAACTCTTGGGAAGAATTGTTTTGAATAGACGCATTCAAAATAATTATTTTCATTTTATCTCTCTAACATACTAGTTATACTCCCGCGCGATGCGCGGTATATTATCTTATAAATTTAAATAATAATATATAATTATACCACTTTAAAATAATAATTATTTTATATTATTAATGAGAATTGATAATGTAGACTTGTTAAACTTAAAAGTTTAAACCATGATTATGACTTCCGTATATTATTAAAGTTACTAAATCTGTAAAAGATTTTAATCCTATATATGTGTGTGTGCGCGTGAGAGAGAGTTAATTAGGGACGTCCATAATTTACATATTATTAACTTTCAACCATGGTCTTCTCATACATGAGATCGTTAAACAAAATCAACATTTTCTAAATTATTATTCAAGATATTATTACCTTAAACAATCATTTTTTTTTTTCTTCCAGAAATCAACTTAATATTGATTATATATTAGAAATAATAATATGTCCAAAAAAATTATAATAAAATATATGGATAGTTTGAATAGATACGCATGAGAAAGAAGTTTAAATAAAGAATTGAAGCATAAAAAACCCTCTCGTTCAACCTTAAAAGTTATATGCATTATAATAAAATATAAATGATTCATTAGAATTCCTAACATTGAATGTTTTCTCATCAATTTCTTTATTTAATAAAGTTATAACTTATTCGGTGTTGCTCAAGCGCATACTATGATGGAATAACAATAGCAATTATCAATAACAAAGAAACAACATCCATAAATTATGAACACCATCATAATCCTTTTAAACTGTTTAAAAAAATAATTACTCAAAATCAAATAATTTTTTATAGAAAAATACATGCCTGCATTGAAGAAAAAAACTTAGATATCCTACTATAGTGGAAAAGCAGACCAATTTTTTAGCTCTTCATAATTTCATAGTTTCCATATATATATATATATATATATATATATAGAAAGTACTACCTCCATCTTCCTTAGTTACAATTTTAGGTTTTGTAAAATGTTTATAAGAGATCTCTTTTAAGTTTTTTCTACCCCATTTATTCCAAAACTACACCTATCACTAACCATAAAAAATTTATAATTTTCCAAACTACCATAATTAATGGAGATAGATATAATATAGAGGATAAAGGGATAAAATTATAAACTATAGTTGAGGGTTTATTGTTATTTCCCTATCTCTTAATCTCCTCTTATCCATAGATAGAAGTGCATATAAAAAAATAGAAGTAGTATTAAATTGAATATTGGAACCATGAAATATTAATATGCTAAGTAAGATGATTGTAGTAGAAAGAAAGAAAAAAAAAATAATGCAAGCGTGAATTTTCAATTTCACATACTTGGGTGTTTATAGGCCCACAAATTTAATTCATATTCTAAATATATAAAATAATTTTCCAGAACACGATATGTAATGCAAAATCAATACTATATTGTTACAATTGTTAAGTATAAAGATGTAATAATATAGACCCAAAGCTAAATTCTGCAAGTTTGAACACGTAGTTAAGAAATTATCCAAATAAATTAATAAGAAAAATAAATCAAGAAAAATATAACTTAAAATTGCATTTTAATTAATTTAATTAAGGAAAGTAAGATGTAACATTATTTGAAGGAAAAATAATAATTAATTAATGTTTAAGGTAGAAATGAAGAATGCATTTAAGATAATTTTTAGGCGGGAAAAGGAGAATTACATAAATACCCCTCATTTGGCTTTTATATATATATATAGATTTATTTACATACATTTACTCACATCCCTAGAAATCACCTCTTTGTTAATTTATTTTCATATGAGACTTATTATGTGTAAATACTATATAAACAACAATACCTCAGCGGAAATTTGTGCTTGTTGCAGCTGCCAGAGTCGTACTCTGCCGCATCGCAGTCGCAATCTTCCAAACACGACTTCTTGCAGTCGTCCTCCGACGACATGGAGCCCGTGAAGTACGGATCGTCATCCCACTTGAGCTTCAACTCTACGGTGATGTTGTACGAGGAGACCTCTGCTTTACCGTCGTTGCACGGCTGCTTCCTAAAGTTGCTCCGACAGCCATCATTGTCATTGACAGTACCAGGCACACAGTAGCAATTAGGCTTCATGTCATTTGAGGTGCAATAGCTGTTGAAACCGCAGAAGCTCTTCACTTCGCACGTGTCGTTCAATGCTTCCCACAGTGGCTCCACACGCGTGTTTGAATACATTCGGAAGACGCCGTCTGGATCAAGTGTTAGCCGATAAAACAGAGCAATAGCATCTCCTGAGTAGTTCCCGTTAAGCTGCGATGAGTTGTGTTCGCCTTCTAGCTCTAAGCGGCCAGCATTGTCTAGGTGGAGGTCAGTATACTTGTTCTCCCTGCTACCTAATCCGCTAGCCCAATAGGCGTCTCGCGCTATATCCTCCGTGTTTAAAGGGTACGCAACAAGATTTCCGTCTATCTGCATCTTCAGACGAAAGCGTCCGGTTGAGTAGTTAAACCGAGACACTCTGGAGATGAGCTGACTGCCTGCGGCTAGCTTCTGTCCACTCACGATTGTATCCGTTGGATAGTCGAAACTCTGCCAAATCACGTTCAAGTTTTGCCCGTGAAGCACTAAGTTGCCAGAGTCGAGCATCGAAGCGAAATCAATTGGTTCCGATGGATCAGCAACTGGAGTAGCAGCATTGAGTAGTAGCTTACCGCTTGCGGTTAGCTCGATGGTGGAGTTCGAGGATACCGGTGGATTATTGCGGTTCGCAGTCCAAACCATTGTGTTCTCGCTGCCATCGGTGAACCAGATTCCGACCAGGAAACTGCGGCCTTCGTCTTCATCCTGTGGAAAAAACCCGAAGGCGAAGCGACGGGAAGGGGAGTACCATGCCGATGGGCCGAGGGCGGCATCGGCATGGAGACGTTGGTTAAGGTTTATTATGTGGGAAGAAGAAGAAGGTGCTGCTAATAGGATCAAGAAATTAGGCGCAAGAACACAAGCTATGATGGATAGTTTCATCATTAGTAATTAAATGGCCAAAAAAAAGAAAAAGAAGCTATGATGGAAGCAGCAGAATATAGTACCAAGACGCCATGGCTATTTATGGTTTCAAGCTTTATACACACGAGACTTCTCCCAATTTGTTGTTAATTTCTTATTCAACTGAAGATAGCTTGAATACTCCCTCCGTACCGGCCTAACTTGTAATATTTGTTTATCCTAACTTAATTGTCCTATTACAGACAAATTCTCTCACAATCTTTACCTTCAAAATCTACACTCTTAATCTCCACCTTTGAAAAAGTTAAAGATTTCACAAAATCTGTTTTTCCTTAGTTTTCGTGCCCTACTAAGGTTGGTCAATTAGACTGGGACGGAGGGAGTACATTTTTTCTATCCTACGTACTACTCGAATGGATTATACGTTAGATATGTAAATACAAAAAAGATCACGATCGTTGCTCTAATTTTCAATTGCAACATGATATTTAGAACTTATCAATGTTGGACAACAACCATATTTTTTTAAATCCGATTAGGCAAAAACTCGTATGTGACCGTCACACGACCGTCACACGGTGTGACGAGAAAAAGTATCACTTTTTGTAGTAAAAGTATCACGTTTATCTGTAAAAGTATCAATGTAGTAAAAGTATCACTTTTTTCTGTAAAAATATCACTTTTTCCTGTAAAAGTATCAATATTTTCTGTAAAAGTGTATTCTGTCACACGTGTGACCGTTCACACACAAGACTCACTCATCCGATTATATCGCCATCACCACCGTTAAAATATTGTGCATGAACAAGACTTTCATTTTCCCTTGAGGAATTTCATAATCTGTCATTTTTATTGGCGTTAATCGGTGATTGAAATTATTATGTTACATCTTCCATTCTCAATTAACAATAGTGAAATGACAAATTGTGAAATTAGTCGAGATTAAATGAAGGTCTTGTCATGAAGTCGCATTTAACAGTACTGATGACAATACAATCAAATGTAAAAAATATAATCGATTTTGTAATTGAAAAAAAAAATTATAATTAATTACCAAAATCAATAAATTTTAAAAGTCATGTTGCAATTGGACATTGGACCAAAGTTCTTAATTTTTTTTGTAAATAATCCTTTAATTATATTTACAAACCAATTTATTATGTATACCTCATTCAACCGCATGAATAAAGCAGAATTATCCAGCATGCAACAAAGATAAGGAAAAAAGGACCCTTACTACTAGGGATGTTAGAATAGCCCTAAATTGTAGGGCCAGCCTGGGTAAAGTTAGGTTCATTATATTGCCAATTCATTTAAAATGATCCGATCAAATCGAGATCCAATTAGCTCGAAGTCTTATAAGACTAGGGCTGGCTCGATAGCCAAGTAAATTCTTTTATGTTGTAATTATTACTATAATGTATATACTTTTTAGAAAAGGGATATTTGTGCAATATTGAATATATATGTGTAAGTATTGTTACTGTAAATCATTGTTCAATTAAATAGTTGGATTGACACATATATATCTAATAATTTAAAGAGAGTAACATCCATTGATATTATTTTGATCTATTTGTAATATTTTGGACTATATGTTGCATTAATCTATACTTAATATAATAACAAAATCCACCGAAATTAGTAACTTTGAAGTTTTCCCGCCCAAAATCTATTACCAATTCTCGAAATCACAATTTTTGTTATATAAAATTCAACTCCAATATATAACATAATTATTGGCAATAACTTGTCATATATTAGCGTAAAATAAATAGGATAAAGCTATTTGGGTTGATTCCCCCCAGGCCCAAAAAAACATATTTTCTTAAAATTATTTTTTTTTAATAAATTTATTGACTATTATTAATGAAAAATTATTTATGAAGACGGTAACTAAATTTTTAACATTACAAATATATCATCTGTCAACCGCATATTGCAATTCCAGTCCCGATCATCAATATGACTTATGTGGAAGGATGCTAGAGATATTCACATATTAAAAAAAAAATATTCATACTAATATACATTTTAGTCTTTAATATTTTCACTGCATTATTTATTCATTAACATATAATTTTTCATATCTTATTATTTATTGATTGTAATATTTTATCATATTAAAATTATATAAAAATATATAAAAAAAAATTAATTTATTCATTTACACTTACAAACCGTGTATCGCACGGGAATACTACTAGTTAATGTAATGTTACTAATTATTAGGGTCACGTGACTTGCAAGTGATTATTTCCGGTCGATTTGGTGTTTTTGGACGAAAATTATCCATAAATTGGACAATTTAAGCACTTATGGAACTAAATTAAAAAACCAGATACTAATGGGACTAAAATCGAAAAAACAAATCTTTACGGGACCAAAAATGATTTTTAGCCTTGTTATGCACTTGTTATAGATGATGATAAACATATGGGCTAATTACAACAACAACACCAAACTATCAACGTTTTTGCACACATAAACCACTAAACTTTTTTTTTTGTGGGACCCATACGTACAAACTATACGGGTTTTAGCAGATATACAACCAAACTTATTTTTCAATCATTTTTCGCCGGAATTCCACATGTGACTTGTGCGTTATAAATTTTTAAGGGTTTTTTTTTTTTTTTTTTTTTTTGTCAAAACACACTTTTTCGTAGGTAGATAAGCCGCTCATCTTCAATAATGGAGGTTCTAGACATTGAGAGAGAGAACTGTTGATGATTTAAAGAAATTGTTATGAAAAAGAAAGATGTAAAATAATTTTACACTTTTGGCATACTAAAAAGGTTGTTTGTACAAAAAAAAAAAATTAAAAGTTTTTCATGCGCAAGTCACGTGCGGAACGAAAAATAATCGGAAAATAAGTTTGGTGGTTTATCTGCCGATCAGAAAATAAGTTTGTTGTGTTATCTGCAAACCCGTATAGTTATATTTATTGATGCAACAAAAAGAATTTAGTGGTTTATGTGTAAAAACACTGATTATTATTATTTCTCTTATTATTTACTATCAACAGTGTCTAATAATTTTTAATTATTCACAATTAATCATTATTAGTTAATTTATTAATTGACGATAATGGTATTCTTGTTCTTGTGCCTCTTGTTTTATTAATTAACTAATTACTGTTGATCACTATTATTTATAATTTAATTATTAATAATATATTTCCATAATTTATAATTTCTTTCAATTAATTGTTATTAATTAATTAATTAGTTAGTAATAATAGTAGCTATTACTATAATTATTATTATTACTATTACTACCACTTTTATTATTTTTATTATTACGATTATTATATCATCATCATTATCATTAAATGATAACTAATGAAATTACTAAATTAGCTACAGTTATCGATGATGATAGTAGCAGCAGCAGCAGCAGTAATAATAATAATAATAATAATAATAATAATAATAATAATAATAATAATAATAATAATAATAATAACAACAACAACAACAACAACAACAACAATAATAATAATAATTACTATTTTGGTATTTTATTTAGATAATTGGAATGCTTATAATTATATCATTCATTTCTCATCATCATTTCATTCCTAAATTGATTCCGTTCAAACATTATTCCATTTATTCATAGCAATCTGTGTTTATAAATTGCAACTTCGGTCATGTAATTTATGGGTGGTGCCCAAATTAGTCATATATAAGTAATTGCTCCATTTTGGTCATTTTTTTACGGGAATTTGAAATTTTTATGAGGTGTGCCATTAATTATCCGTGAAAATGGGTGTAAATAGTCATTTTTGTAACTTTTACTATAATTTTGTCATCTTTGTAATTATAGTATAATTTTAATTTTTCTTGTAACTATACCAATATTTTAGCCTTGCCACGATATAAACTTGTCATGATGCTCACTTACCACGACACACACTTGCCACAAATTCGTATAATTTTAGCCTCTAGACTGTCATGACAAGTGTGTCCTGTGGCACATTACATTTGCCACGATTTGTGGCAAAGCTAACATTATGGTATAATTACAAGAAAGGCTAAAATTATGGTATAGTTATAAAAAAACTCAAATTATAGTAAAATTATCCAGTGAAGTTTCAAAGTTGGGCTAGAAAATGATCAAATAGTTTGGATACTTTATTACACTATATGTTTCATGTTTTAATACACCATTTTACTACATGACATATGTTAATCAGTGGCAACGTCTAATATATGTGGAGCTTAGTGAATATAGTAAAATACAAGAGAAAACACACACTACAAGAAAAAAAGTGTCTAGCGACGCTATTTTTTGTTGCTTTGTGACGCTAATACACGGAAAAAGTACCTACGCTTGTAAAAGCGTCGCGAGTTGCGACGCTAAACTTGAAGTCACGATTTCTTTCATGACACAAAGCTATGTGTGGGTAAAACTAATTTTAGTGACGCTTTAGTAAATGAAAAGAGGTTAATATCATCAAAGTGATATGTCATCAAGTGTAATTTGGGTCAAGGATCTCAGAACCGGAGTCAGAAGGAAGAAAACCAGGTCAGACAGAAGAACCGGAGGTATAACAGAAGAGAACCAGTAGTTAAGAATCTGTTTTAACTAACAAATCTTCCACAACGGTTTTATCAGATCTTTTACAACGGTTTTGGCAGTTTTGATTTCAGCTCATTTTTTATTCGTTTTCTGGAAGTTTCTAAGTCCAATTCTTAATCTCATGGTTTCGCCTTGTTGATATATATATATATATATATATATATATATATATATATATATATATATATATATATATATCCTGTAACATTTTCTCCGTTCAATTAACAACTTAGAGAGAGAATTGGCGAATTAGGGTTCTTATTCCAAGATTGAGTTCTATTTTGGGGGGTTTTGAGAATTCCTTGTATTTCTTGTAAATTGACTCTGGGTTTTAGTGGATTGAGGTCTTATGATCCTCCGTGGATGTAGGTCACATTGACCGAACCATGTTAAAGTGTTTGTTGCTTGATTATTTAATCAGTTTTGTGTGAAGTGTGTGTGTTCTTCATTTTTCTTTGCATTTCATTTTCATTCTTGATTGTTGTGGTGAGTTGTGAGTTCATTGATCTATCAAGTGACGCCATCTGTGGGAAACGGACAAGAAGATGGCATCAATGAAGCTGGATGTGGACAAGTTCACCGGGAAGAATGACTTTGGTCTCTGGAAATTGTAGATGAAGGTTGTTCTTACACAACATGGACTGGCTGTTGCTCTGAAGCCTAAGGAGAAATGGTCAGCGGCTGAAACAGCCAAGAAGGATGAATTGATTGAGAAAGCACACAATGCGATTATTCTCTGTCTTGGTGATAAGCCATTGAGGGAAGTAGCAAAGACCACTATTGCAGCTCAAGCCTGGAAAAAATTGGAAGAGTTATACCAGGCCAAGTCTGTCACAAACAAGTTGTTCCTTAAACAGAAACTTCTTGGGATTAAAATGACAGATGATAAAGGATTACTGGAGCAGTTAGATGAATTCAATAGACTTGTAGATGATTTGGAGGATCTTGAGGTAAAAATGGAGGAGGATGACAAGGCTTTGATGCTGTTAAATGCATTGCCTAAATCATTTGAACACTTCAAGGACACCTTGTTGTTTGGAAGGCAGGATAAGCTGAGTCTTGATTTGATTCAAACATCTCTAAAAACTAAGTTTCTCCAAATATCTGGAGACAAGAAACCACAAGCTGTTGCTGAAGGATTGAATGTCAAGTTTAATAAAAACAAGTTCCAAAAGAGGTCTCAAGGAAATCAAAGTAAAATCCAGAAGTAGAACCAAGATGGAGGAAAGAAAGGCACTGAATGGGTTGAGAAGAGGAGATGCTTCTCATGTAAACAAGTTGGACACCTTAAGAAGAATTGCCCAACCAGAAAACCAAAGAATGAAGCAAAAGAGGCAGATGCAGCAGTAGCAGAGGTGTTTACTATTTCAAATGGAAAAATCAATGAAGAGTGGGTACTTGATTCTGGCTGTTCTTTCCACATGTGTCCTCATAAGTCATGGTTTCAAGAATTACAAGAATATGATGGAGGATCTGTCCTATTGGGAAATGACCATGTCTGCAAAGTTCAAGGAAGTGGATCTCTAAAGATCATGATGTATGATGATGTGGAAAGACTCCTCGGAAAATGTAAGGTATGTTCCTGCTTTAAAGAGGAATCTCATCTCTCTTGGATCTCTAAATGCTGCTGGATGTGAGTTCAATACTAAGGGGGGTTATATACATGTTACCAAATCTGGGAAAACTGTAATAAAAGGCAGAAAGATCAATGGTTTGTATATCCTCATAGGAAACTCAATTACTGGGTCTGCTGATAATGTAATGAGGGCCTCTGATGCATTGTTGTGGCAAAAAAGGCTGGGCCACATTGGACAAAAAAGAATGACTGAGTTAGCTAAGAAGAGAGTGTTTGGAAATTCAGTAGCTATTAAACTGGAATTCTGTGATCACTGTGTCTTAAGAAAGGCAAAGAAACATCCCTATGGAAAGGGTGTACACTCAACAAAGGAAACTCTGGACTATGTACATTCTGATATATGGGGACCAGCCAAAGTTGAAACACATGGAGGTGAGAGATATTTCATGACTATAATAGATGATCACAACAGAAAAGTCTGGGTATTTGTCTTAAAACACAAGAGTGATGCTTTTGAGAACTTCAAGAACTGGCTGATTCATACAGAAAATGAAAGAGGGAAGAAACTTAAACATTTCAGGACAGATAATGGTCTGGAGTATCTATTTAAGGAGTTCAATAAATTTTGCAAAGACAAAGGTATAGCTAGGCACAAAATTGTGCCACTAAATCCTCAACAAAATGGTCTGGCTGAGAGGATGAATAGAACCATTTTGGAGAGGGTAAGATGCATGCTAGCAGATGCCAAACTGCCAAAATCATTCTGGGGAGAAGCTGTTAACACAACTTGTTTTCTGATAAACAGAACACCCTCATCAACAATAAATTTTCAAACTCCTGATGAGATCTGGTATGGGAGATCATCAGATTATGCTGAGTTAAAAGTGTTTGGATGTACAACTTTTGCACATATCAGGCAAGACAAACTTGCGCCAAGAGCTTTGAAATGTATTTTTATTGGATACCCAAAGGGTGTGAAAGGATACAAGCTATGGTGTCTGGAGAGTGGTAATCAGAGGGTAATAATCAGCAGAGATGTTACATTTAAAGAACAAGAAATGGGATATAAACATACTGGATCTAACTCAGAAGTAGATGGAAATATTTCAACAGAAAATAGTCTAGTTGAGGTGGAGCTTGAAGGGCAAAATACAGTAACTGAAAATGGACAGAATGATGAAGTGGTACAGGAGGATTCAGAAACTGAACAAGATGATGATAATCAAGGTCTTAGAGATTATCATTTGGCCAGAGACAGAGTAAGGAGGGTGATTCATCCACCAAACAGATTTGGCCAAGCTGATATGGTGTCATATGCTCTAGCTGTTGCTGAGTCAGTGGAATATCAGGAACCTCAGAGCTTCAAAGGGGCAATGTCAGGTCCAAAAAGTGAGCATTGGATAAAAGCCATGACTGAAGAATTCCTATCACTTGAGAAGAACCACATATGGATTCTGGTGGAGAAACCAAGGAACCCGAAATTAGTTAGTTCTAAGTGGATTTTCAAGAAGAAGTCTGATACAATTGGACTTGAGAAAGTAAGATATAAAGCCAGACTTGTTGCTAGAGGCTTCACACAAAGAGAAGGGATTGATTTTAATGAGGTATTCTCTCCTGTAGTGAAACACTGTTCCATCAGACTACTTCTAGCAAAGGTTGTTCAAGAAGACATGGAATTATAGTAGTTAGATGTCAAAACTGCCTTCTTACATGGGGATTTGGTAGAAAGCATTTACATACAGCAACCAGAAGGTTTTGTACTTCCTGGAAATGAGAATAAGGTTTTTCATTTGAAGAAATCATTGTATGGTCTCGAACAGAGCCCAAGACAATGGAACAGGAAGTTCAATGAATTCATGTTAGGAACTGGTTTTGACAGATGCAAGTATGATAGTTATGTTTATCTTGAAAGACAAGGAAATGTGGTGCTTACCTATCTATTACTCTATGTGGATAACATGTTAATTGCCAATAAAGCAAATTCAGAATTGAATAGTTAAAATAGAAGCTAAGTTCAGAATTTGAAATGAAGGATCTTGGCAGTGCAAGGAAGATTTTGGGCATGGATATTTTGAGAGACAGAAACAGTGGAAGGTTATGGTTATCTCAGTCTGAGTACTTAAGGAAGGTACTTATAAGATATAACATGCATGAATCTAGAGTAGTAGTAACTCCATTTGGGCAGTAGTTCAAACTATCTAAGGTTCAGTGCCCAAAGACAGAACAAGAGCTCAGGGATATGAACAAAATCCCTTATGCAAGTGGTGTTGGGAGCTTGATGTATGCCATGATCTGCAGTAAACCGAATCTAGCTTACAGCATGGCAATGGTAAGCAGGTTTATGTCAAACCTGGAAAGCCACACTGGGAGGCATTAAAAGACATACTGAGGTACTTAAGAGGTTCACAAAAACTAGGACTGATGTTTGATCACACAGAAGAACCAATTCAAGGCTTTGTGGATTCTGATTTTGCAGGAAACTTAGACAATAGAAAGTCTATTACTGGATATGTTTTCACCTTTTATGGTACAACTGTGTGTTGGAGAGCAGTTCACCAATCTGTTGTGGCTCTTTCCACAACAGAAGCTGAATACTTAGCTGTAAATGAAGCTGTGAAAAAAGCTATGTGGCTTAAGGGAATTGCAAGAGACTTTGGAGTGCAGCAAAAGTCAGTAACAGTATATTGTGATAACCAAAGCACAATTCACCTGGTAAAACATCAGGTGTTCCATGAAAGGTCAAAACATATAGATGTAAGGATGCATTTTGTTAGGGATGAGGTGGAAAAAGGAGTAATTTCTGTGAAGAAGATATCAACTGAAGAAAATCCAGCAGATATGTTTACCAAGTCTCTTCCTGGAAACAAGTTTCACCATTGTACAGGCTTGATTCAGCTTGTGCAGTGTGTTTAAGTTCAGCATATTTAGTGAAAGTTTGAGGGTGTGATTAAGTACTTTGATTCATTAAGGTGGAGAATTGAAAATAGGTTAATATCATCAAAGTGATATGTCATCAAGTGTAATTTGGGTCAAGGATCTCAGAACCGGAGTCAGAAGGAAGAAAACCGGGTCAGACAGAAGAACCGGAGGTATAATAGAAGAGAACCGGCAGTTAAGAATCTGTTTTAACTAACAGGTCTTCCACAACGGTTTTATCAGATCTTTTACAACGATTTTGGCAGTTTTGATTTCAGCTCATTTCTGATTCGTTTTCTGGAAGTTTCTAAGTCAAATTCTTGATCTCATGGTTTTGCCTTGTTGATATATATATCTTGTAACAGTTTCTCCGTTTAATTAACAACTTAGAGTGAGAATTGGAAAATTGGGGTTCTTATTCCAAGATTGAGTTCTATTTTGGGGGTTTTGAGAATTCCTTGTATTTCTTGTAAATTGACTCTGAGTTTTAGTGAATTGAGGTCTTATGATCCTCCATGGATGTAGGTCACATTGACTGAACCACGTTAAAGTGTTTGTTGCTTGATTGTTTGATCAGTTTTGTGTGAAGTGTGTGTGTTCTTCATTTTTCTTTGCATTTCATTTTCATTCTTGATTGTTGTGGTGAGTTGTGAGTTCATTGATCTATCAGTAAATGCGTTGTAAATATTCAAATATGGTGACGCTAGTATCTGTCGTCATTTTAAAGATTCGTATTTTATTGTGCAATAAATTGCCGACTGTAATTATTGATTGCGTTGTTAAATCAGTAACGCTAGTAAAATTACAATTACCAACATTTTTGTATAATTAGTGTCGTTAAATTTGTAACACAACTTAGAAATAATATCGTTAGATTTGCAATACAAACATGGAGTAAGTGTCATAAAGTTAGTGACTCACCAAAGTTAGCGTCACCATATTAGTGACACTATTTTAGATTTCGTGTCTTCAAATTGGCAACGCTAACTAAAATTAGCGTCTTTAATATAGTTTAAGTTCTAGAATCAACACATTTGAAATAGATACACTTTTAATAAAATGACATTAAATTGATGACACTCCATATATTTAGCGTCACAAAACTAACAACATTTTCTAAGCTTAGCGTCTTAAATTCTGTAACACTCTTATGAATATGTGTCATCAGATTTACGACATTTCTGTAATGAAGACCTTAGTCTAACTACACTTTTTCTTATTATTTATAGTCCCTAAATTGGTGACACTTCTATAAAGTTTGTCCCTAAATTTAAATAACTATAAAAACGACAAAATAATTTTTTAACATAAGAATACATGACAATCAAAATAAAATACTTCAATATATATATGAAATAGTTCGAACATTAATCCAAATCCAACTACACATCATTAAAATTGAAATTTATCCTAATAACGAAGAATTTCAATCAAACAAAAACATGCAAAAATTTGTCCTAAATATGGAGAAAACCTACTATCTAAGGTAACGCAGCTCCAGTGCTTCCATTTTCTTCAATCACAATCAAAGTACCTTTGTAAAATAAATTAAAAATAACAACTTGTTCAGTTTTCTTTGAAGCATTTGATGGTACAAAAAAAAAAAAAAAAAAAAAAAAAAAAAACAGTAACAAGATCAAAGAAATAAATATGGAATATTGAGAATTACTTGCACTTATTCATTCAACTTACTAAAAGCTTGAAGTTCTTTCAGCACTTTCAAGATTTGAAAATCCTAGTACATTCTGCAATAAGAAAATAAATAAATGTAGGAAAAAGTAATTTGTTATGAATAATTAAAGTTTATATACAAACCTGTGACAAGATGGTTTTAAACTGAAGAAAATCACGCTGAAGACTACGCATGTCTATTTGAATGCGTTCATTCTCTGATTTTATTTTCTCCAGCTTTCTCTCATTCTCCTCTTTCAGTTTAGTTATTTTTCCCTCATACTCAACTTTCAGATTTGCAAGTTTCGTAATGTACCTCTCTATCAACAAGTTGGTTTCGCAGACCTTCAAAATATAGGACAAATTTATGACCTAAAATGTAGAGCGTTGTTGATTTATGACACAAAATATAAAGCTTAACCTTTCCTAAATGCAACATGTATAGCATCAATAATTTCATGACACAAAATATAGGACAAATTTATGACGTAAAATGTAGAGCGTTATTGATTTATGACACAAAATATAAAGCGTAACCTTTCCTAAATGCAACATGTATAGCATCAATAATTTCATGACACAAAATATAATTGTCATCTGCCTTATGATGCAAATTGTAAAGCGTCGCTGAGTTTATGACACAAAATACATAAAGTCGTGGACCTTCCAACACAAAATGTAAAAGCATCACTAATTATATGACTAAAAAAATAGAGTCGGCAGTATTATGGCACACATATAAAGCGTCTGCGATTTTTACGACGCAAAATGTAAAGAGTCATCTGCCTCATGACTCAAGATGTAAAACGTCACTAATTTTATAACAAAAAATATAATTGTCACCAATACCGTGACGCAAGACTAATAGTGTCATTGATTTTATGACACAAAATTTAAAGTGTAAAAAAAAATTGTGGCACTATATAAAAGTATCACTAAATTATTAGATATATTGAAATTTTATATGTATGTGTCGCTATTTTTCATAAATGAGATTTTTGCACTTTTGGTGCCATAGGACATCTTAATTTTTTATTTTGGTCCCAAAAGTTGCAAAATGACCCCATTCGACTGGCCAGTTGCAAGAATAGTCCTTTTATGCAAATATAGTCCCAAAAAGAATGCAAAAATAGTCTCAAACCATTTTCACATAACGTTTAAGCCATGTGTGTGATACGTGCTCGTTTGCTGACGTCATAATCATTTTAAACATATTAAAAATGACGTCATAATTTTGAAATTTTTGCAATTTTGGTCCCATTGGACACGCTTTATTGCGTTTTGGTCCCAACTTTCTCACTTTTGACTCCATTAGACTGAAAAAATATTTAAAAATTATAAAAAAATCTGAAATTAATGTAAAAATAAAAATAAATTTATTTTAAAATTTCACAACAGTAACCAAAAATATTAAATTTAGAAAAATTAGCTTTCGAAAAATTAAATTTTTATAAAATTTTTAAAAATGAAAATTTTAAGTTGTCTTATAAGGATTTTAAAATTTTAAATTTTCTGAATAAAAAAAAAAATCAACTTGTTTTATAAAATTAGATTTTCTTAAAACTTTATTTTTTAAATTCTAAATAATTTTATATGTTTCATAAATTATTTTAAACTCTTTTAAGAAAATTAATTTCTTCCTAAAAATACTTCCAACATTTCATAGATACTTTTACATATCTTAAATGAAATTTTTTAGATTTCAAACTATTTTCTTTTAATTATTTATCAATCTATTATTCCAATAGGGAGAAAAATATCAGGTTGACGATAGGTTAATTATTTACAAATGCTATTAATTATTTGTGACATACGCACGTTAATAAGCAACTACTCCTGGGGTACAACTTTAACCCATTTTATTTGAATTATTATTATGTAAATTTTCCAAAATCAAGAACAATGCATAACATTTTAGGGACTTATAATGAGATTATCTAAATAGGGTTGACAAATCTGTAAATTATTTTGAAATCTAAAAAATAAAATTTAAAATATGTAAAAATATCTATGTAATGTCGGAAGTATTTTTTTTTTTTAAAAAGTGAATTATCTTAAAATAATTTTGAATAATTTATGAAATATATATATATATATATATATAAATTATTTATAACTTAGAAAATATTTTTTTATGAAAATCTAATTTTTATTGATCCAACATGTTATTTCCAACCAATCACATATTCCGAAATTTGAAGCCATGATGATATAATAATAAAATGACAACAAGATTAACACGTGAAAGAGAACAAAATGCAGACCATTGATTTTAATTCATATAAAATAAAAAAGCAGATCATTGATTTTAATTCATATAAAATAAAATAAAAACGCAGATTTATAATCCCACCTACCGATTTGAAATCTTGGGATTTTGATGTATGAATCTCAATAGCTAAATCGTAATGTCCTTTTTCTTATAGATAAAGTTACATTTATTGGGAATATAAAAAAATTCATTTAGGTAATTTAGTATAATTTTTAGTAATTTTGTAATTTTACTATAACTTCAACATTTTTTTATTATAACTATAATCTTTTTTCAACATTTATTGTTTTTTCCACGGCCGTGATAGTCGTGGCACATTCGTAGCAGGTGAGGAGGGTTTGAGGCTTGGGGCTTGGGTGGTTGGGAGGGGGTTGTATAAGTAAAATATATATATATATATATATATATATATATATATATTTTTTTTTTTTTTTACATAATTTTCAGATTTTTTTTAAATACGTTTATGAATTTTAAATATTTTTTTAATTTGCTCCCCGAAATTTTTCGTCGGAGTAGAGTATTAGATACTACACACAGTAGAATTCAAATTGAATATTACATAATGTAAAATGAACCAGCAAATTTATAACACCGCTACATACTTATATTTTCTGATATTCTAAATGAATTTTAGAATTTAAAAATATTTTTCTAGTTTTTACATAATTTTCAGATTTGGTACCAAAAGTGCCAAATTTTTGGGACTATATTTGCAAATAATTGTGGGATTAACATTGCTAAAACGACTGGGGCCACTTCTGCCAAGAATTTAACGGAAACCGTAACAGAAGGACCAGTTCTGCAACATTTGAGTCTAATGAGGTCAAAAGTGCAACTGTTGGGACCAAAATGAAAAAATCTTATGTCCTATGAAACCAAAAGTGCAAAATACACTTTTTAAAAAGCGTCATTAATTAAAAAAAATTACGACACTTTTTAAAAAGTATTAGTAAGTAATATTTCGTTGTGACGTTTTTAAAAAGTGTTAATAAATTAACATCACGATACCATCTTTTTCTTGTGGTGACACAATGATGCAACAAGTGATTTCATGGAACTAAAACAACCTTAGGATTGACTTATTTTTTCATTATTCACACGTTCCTTTGTTTTCTTTTTTCTTTATTTATAAAACTACCTATTTAACTTATTTTTTCATTATTATTTATTGAGTTTCAATAAAGCTATTGATTTAAGTCATGGTCTTTGTTCACTGTTGTACCACACGACTAGAGGAAAAGACTTGAGTAGGGACATCTCTACCAATATACTTCAACCCTTGTCATAAATATAGGATTACTTTCTATTTTTGTTCGTTCCATAAAAATATACTCCCTCCGTTTCTTTTTAATTGATCTTTAAGTTTCTTAATGATTTTTCAAATTTATTGATTTTTTAATTATTTTTCACTATTTCTATCAAATTTGTCCTTGTCAATCCTAAAATATCTCTTACTTTTTAACTTAGATTTGAGATAGATACGAGAGAGAAAAGAAATTATTTGGGGTATATTTGGTAAAAAATTGAATTCTTAATTCTTCCAATTTTTTCTAAAAGATCAATTAAAAAGAAACGGATGGAGTATTACTTACTAATTAATTACATCATTAATTATTTATTTTAATGTTTATCTTTGAGTATTGTGTCTTGATAATCTCCATATCAACTAAATATATTTAAACAGTAAATAAGATGTAGGAATATTGAAGGAAAATAAAACTATTATTTATTATGCTAATTATATCAATTACCATTTCTTAATACGCGTAAAATATCTGTAAGTCTATCTTTATGGGATGGGGAACATTGAATTCGTATGATGTTTTCAGTAAAGATATATTTGTTTATGGATTGAGTGGAACGTGGAAAATCTGAACGTAAAAGTTTTAATTGCATGAATATTTTGTTTATAAATATTTGTTTTGGGACAAAATATTATAAAACTGATAAGATATTGTTACACTATTATTAAAAAGCGATCAAAATATATTAAAAATTTAAATAATATTGTAAAATTATTTGAACTAAATTGTCAAATCCTCCACCTGAACGAGAAAATTCATAAACAGACGTACCCTAAATAAATTGATAACATGCAATACTAGGGAATGGCCCAAAGAAAGGGTTTAAAGTCTTGGTCTATCTTTATTGAGTCTTGTTGAATAGAGGTATTGGTTAAATTGTTGGTCTTTGTTGACTGCTGTAGTGAACCACTAGAGAAAATATTGGACATCTCTACCTATATAGTCTCATCGTCCCAGTTTAATTGACCTACTTTTTTTTTTTTTATTTGTCCCAATTTAATTAACTTAGTCCATACATAACAAATTATCTCACAATCTTCACCCTCAAAATCTCCACTTTTAATCTCCATCTTTGAAAAAGTCAAAGATTTCACAAAATGTATTTTTTCTTAGTATCCATGTCCTGTCAAGATAGGCCAATTAAATCGGCACGAAGGGAGTATTTAATTTGACTGATGTTTTGAGCAAGTGAACGGAGCATATGGAATGACCCAAAAGGGGGTTTGAAGTCTTGGTCATCGTTGTAAAACATAAGCGCGTTATAGTACATTTCGGGCAGTGCTGCTACTGTCATATCATCGTCGTGGTCGTGGTCGTGGTCGTGGTCGTTGTCGTCGTTGTGGTCGTCAATTTTTCGGAGAAAGTTGCATGCTTCTTGTTGCATTAACTTTGAACCTTGGAGGAAGGAAAGGTGAACTTGACGCACACGTCAGATTATCATACTTCCTCATCTCAGAAAGATGGATTTAGAAGACAAACACTGATATACACTAAATGTACGATATAATTCAAGTTGAGTATCATGATTTATGCTTAAATGTAGTACTTGTTCTGGATAGCGGTACTAATACATTTATGCAGAACAAGTTATACTTTTAAACATAAAGATTAATACATTTTTATCATGATAACTTTACCCAGAACATGTAAAACCTTTAAACATGAACACAAATACCTTTTTGCTCATGACCTAAATTGCTTGGATTCAAAATTTATTATAACTGATGTGCAAGAGATCTAATCCATTATTTTCACACAAATTAACAAATGATAGTTAACATAGTTAAAGCATTAAACAATCTCTCCAAATAATAGTGTATTATTAAAAAATTAACCAAAATTTTGAAGTCTGATATCAACACAAAGTTGAGTAGCTTTTGCTAGAAATCTTCTTAATCCATTTTGTTCAGCATTTAAAATAACGCAAAAACTCGTTTACGGTGCACCTAGTTTTCAAAAGTTTTAAATTACTTGTTTAACCGAATAGTATTACTTATTTACCTGAAATGTATTAGTTCCTTATCTCAAAAAAATAGTTGAGTTTAAAAAAAAATGTCCCAAAATAAAAGCTTCGTTTCAAATGTAAATATCTCTTTTTCTTAGTTTAAGTAAAATACTTGAATCTTTTGTTTCATAAATTACTTAAATATGATTGGACATTATTCTTTTCTTACGAGAAAACTCCTTTTTATCTAATGAAAACTCCCATGAAAACTAGCTTATTTATAAGCTCAAGAGTGTTTCTAGCATGAGCGCCAAGTGTGAGGCTTGAAATGTGCATGACCAATATGTGTTGGTTATATAGTGAGTCTGTTAGGAACTTCGCTAGGTGTTCGCAACTGACACCAGGTCGCCTATTTAGAGGTCGCTGGATATTGACTCCAACTCGCGGGTCCTCCCTAAATATAAGTCCCGACTAGGCCCAGGACCTCGCCCAAGTTACTTCTCAGCCCAGGCCGGAGACAGCTGCTTGTATCCACATAATCAATCACAAACATTAATAAGAAACAAATTCCACTGGTACTGCCTTGTTTACAAGAAATTGACAAACGTTACTCTTAAAATTAAGAATTTTAACGTACATATCAAGAACATAGTATAACATAAGTGGCTAGACAATCACTAACATTAATTAACATTGAGGCTCTGGTATGCTCATGGTTCCTTCCAACATGAGGATCACATTCCTCATGTCGGGCCGCAGATTGGGGTCGTCTTGGATGCACAATAGAGATACTTTAACCATCCTCTCCAACACCTTCAAGTCCATTAATCCCTCGTCGTCACCAACCAGAGTTTTAAACTCATTTTTCGTAAACCAATCGTACACCCAATCAAACCCGGGCGCTTCCTCCATAATCTTGCAGCATATGATCTCTAGCAACACAACACCAAAGCTATAGACGTCGACTTTCTCAGTTATCAGCGACGTCTTCTGCCACTCTGGTGCCACGTACCCGCTTGTCCCTTTAGTTCCTGTAAATGTGCCTGGTTGATTAGTCACCAGAAGCTTCGCCAGGCCGAATTCAGATATCTTCGCTGTTCCTGAGTCGTTCAACAATATGTTTTGTGGCTTTATGTTGCAGTGTATTATACGGGACTCGCATTCTTCGTGCAAGTAGAAGATCCCTCTTGCTATATCCAGCGCGATTCTTACCCGTTCATTCCACGGGGGACGGGTCAAGAGAAAATTGGCTAACGAGCCGTTGTTGATGAATTCGTAGACTAGAATTTTCTTAGAACCTTCTATGCAGAACCCAAGCAACTGTACGAGGTTTTTGTGATGCGTCCTACCGACAGCTGTCATTTCCCTCCGGAATATGCTCTCACCCTCTGAAACATTTTCCAGTGTCTTAACAGCAATGCTCTTATTATTACACTCGGATAATGTTCCTTTGTAGACCGATCCGGAGCCAAGGACTTGCTTGAACCCTCCCGTGGCTTTGTCCAACTCTGCGTAAGAGAACGAACGCAAAGTGAACTGATTGTCCCCACACATACCACGTGCTGCTGGCAGAACGTGGTATGTGTGGGACCTACGTCTACACAGAATAAAACTAATAATGGCAAGACATGAGCATAAGACCGCGAACGAGCCAACGCTCAGGCCAAGAGGCAACAAGAGTGATTTCGTTCTGTCAACCACAACAATATTGGTGGAATTGCTGAAACTAGGTTGAGTCTGAAAAGTTGATTTTACGAAAGCTGTGATTGAAATTCTAGTGTCGCGAACCGCGTAAATAATCGGGAGCTTGTACATGGTGCAAGTTTCGTCCTCTGAATCGAACAAGGCAGCCCAGCAATTGCAATCCTGCAGGCACGTCTGGTTACACGTGGCCTGATCAGAAGCATTAATGACAGTGTAGGGGCTGCCGCCCCACTTGATATTCTCCACGGACGTTATGTTGTATGATAATGATGTCTCGCAAGAGCCTAGATCGACGAACCCCGGGTAGCAATCGGGAGAATGAGAGTGCTTCAGAAATCCAGGAAAGCAGGTACAGTTGTTTATCGAGCAGTAGCTGTTCAAACCGCAGTATGCTTTGTTCTCGCACAGGCTGTCGAGTGCAGCCCACTCCTCCTTGGCTGTAACGTCACCAGCAGGCCCAAAACTGTACGAGTAGAGCACGAAATTGCCGTCGGGGCGAAGCGTGGCTCTGTAGATCGCCTTGGATTTGGTTTTGGGCCTGCTGGTAAATAAAACCTTGTTGGTGGCATTTGGGTAGGCCAGGCTCAGAGTTCCTGTAATAGAAGATTCTCTTAATCTCAAGGACATGAAGATACATAATATTAGAGGATTAATAAGCAGCACAACTACGGTGAGCACCCGTTTATGTGGCAATTTTCTAAAGATGTTACATCATTAATATATCAGCAAGTGTCTACGAGGTGCTCACCGTAGTTGTGCAACATATCAATCATGTTAATAATATACTAGTATGAGGTTGTAGAAGATAGAATAGTGTAAACATATACACTTATACAACAGGTTTTACTATCAAGAGGAGTTAAAATATGAGCAAAATTATGGGAAGAAATTCATTGTAATATCCCGTGACTTTCATATGTTAAATTTAAATCCTGTATTTTTCGAAATTTATCCAATTTAAGGATACAACTCATCCCCGTTGCCCAATTTGGGCGGAAGTAGTGACGCTCGCTGCATGCGACTATTAAATTGAGGCTTTTAGTTAGACTATCGATCCAATCAATCTAACAACCAATCAATGGTGAGACCAATTTAGTCGTCAATATCAATTAATGGTGAAACCGATTTAGTTGTCAGTACGATTATCATATGTATTACCTGTTTGGTTGAGATAGAGGAAGGTATCGAGCCTTGGGCTGGCCCGGTACACGTATGTATCTGAAGCCCAGTAAGCAGAACCAGGAGAAGCAGTCCTGTTTACAGGATACGCCACCAAATTTTCATCACTTTGCATCGCTAGATAAAACCTCCCACTAGAGTGGTCCAGAGCCGACGCGCTCGAAACCAACTTGCTATTCACGGCAAGCTTCTGACCGCCCAACATGGTGTCCGTTGGGTGGTCGAAGCTCTGCCAGATAACCTTGAACTTGTTATCGTAGATCACGAAATTACCGGAATCCAGCATGGCAGCAAATGCAGCAGCCTTCATTGATCCAGCAACCGCGGTTGTTTCACCGTGCTGCTCGTCCGAGAGGAGGAGCTGCCCGTCGGTGGTGAAGTTAATCCTGGCTCGGTATGAGGCCGGGGTTGCATTGCGATTAGCCGTCCAAACAACGGCGGCTTGTGGCACGTCATCGCCAACGGTCAGCCATATGCCGACCGAGAAGCCGGAGGCCTGCTGGTAGAAGCCGAAAGCGAAAAGGCCGGAAGGGGAGTTCCATGAGTTGTTGCCGGGTGCCGGGGAGAGAGAAGAACCTAAGGTTATCAGATTAGAAGCTGCAGAATGGGATGTTTTGGCAACGAGAAAAAAGTGCAGAAGAAAGCAAAAACAGGTTTTCAGTGGAGCCATATCGAAAAGCAGCAAAGAGATTGGAAATTTAGTTTCAATTCCAAATACTATACCTATACTTTGGACATCTATTTAATTTATAACAATAATATTACTCAACATGTATAATTGGAAATGTCTTTATCACATACTCCAAGGACCCGTTTATTTTGGGTTGTGGATATAAGATAATGATGTATTAAAATGAGGGATTGAGATAAATAGGGCTATCTCATCCAATGTTTACTACAACAAATTATGTTTTATTCTCTATACCCAACAATTCTGCACAAGTAATCGCCTCTTGCACCGAACCGATTGCGTCTTCCATTCGCCAAGCTTGCAGAACTAAATCTTTCCAACTAATTCGCCTTCGCCACTCCTTCACCACACAAATAGAAGAAAAAGGCCAAATTACAGCCGAAGCGGACAAAGGGCTGACCGATGCTCTTCTTTTAGCAAATCTGTTGAACCCGAAATAACAGCAAACTCGATCCACCCGGCGAAGAACTACGGCAAGAGAGGGGTGTTCTTCGGCTTCTGGTCAGTTGGCTCGAAGAACGTGTCTTTTATACCCAGGAATAGTGTTTTTTTAGTATCCCCTGCTCTTTTAAGGCTTCGTTTACTTTGGTAGATAACTTAGAATAGTGAAATTTATCTAACTTCATCTAATGTTTACTTTGATGGAAATAAAAAACTGTGTTATCCTTTCGATTCGGAATAAAATGTCAAAATCTGGATAATACCTTATATAATAATATACCATTTTTATCACTTAGTAGACCAATATTGTGATAACATTGAGAAAATTACATTTATCACTTAGTAGAATGCACTACTCCTCTCTTTTGCAAACATAATTATTAAAAAGGAACATTTGTGTAATGTT
Organism: Ajuga chamaepitys; assembly: GCA_958295605.1. Classification (NCBI taxonomy): domain Eukaryota; kingdom Viridiplantae; phylum Streptophyta; class Magnoliopsida; order Lamiales; family Lamiaceae; genus Ajuga; species Ajuga chamaepitys. Next base: position 2,427,830 of record OY282505.1, on the reverse strand, counting down.
AGGTTTATTCAAAACTCCATATATCACATAGTAAAAGGTGGATAAAGATAGTTAATATCCTTATCCAGATTTTATATGTTAGAGTTAACATTGGAAATGGATAACTATTTATGTATTATCATGTGTAGTTATCTCACTGGCCTAGATAACTAATTAATCTCTGTTTACCTAGGTAAATGGAGCCTAAAAGGAATAAAAAAAATTGGCCTAAACGTCCTATAACTTACCGCATTAGTTTAAACGTTCTTTATGTTGTCACAACATCAAAATGATCCTGTAACTTATAATTTTTTCCAAAAACGTCCGTTTACCGTCAGCAACAGGTTAAACAAACCGATTGTTGTTGGCGTGGACTCTTTTTTAACATGTAAGCAACTACGTCCATTTCTCATGTCTTTCAGGTTAATAACTTTATTAGCAAATAAGCACGGATATATACATAAACACGTAAAAATGAATCGATCTACATCTTTCAGTAGCGGAGAAACTACTATCTACAATTCACTACGACAAAGAATTCTTATTGGGACACTAAAACTAACTCAACAGGACATATATAACGACACTTATTCTATAAGTACACTTAACATAAGTGTCTCACATGTAGGGTGTCCCAAAATATATTAAGTGTCTCAATAGTATATGATGAGGGAAAATCGTGCACTTCGGAAGTTGTGGGTTGAAGCCTGAATTCTGTTATTTGTTGTTAGAGACCCCAGCCCAAAAAAGAAGGTCTGTCGTAGGTCCAACCCTGAGAAGGCCTAGTTGCATAATGACCATATTGCCCCCTAGTAAGAACTATTATATACATCAACTCTTACAAGGAAATGGTAATGACTGACACAAACTCAGTTTTTGCAACTAAAATTGAGCAACGACAAGTGTATGGTGTCAATAGTAGTACTAAGCGAGTACAAGGTTGATCCCACGAGGAACCGACTCGATATCGGATAGAGAAGTCGAAATAAGCATTTTAATGACTAACTAGACGATTGAGTGGTTGATTTTTCTTGATATTTTAAGAACTAATTAAAATAAACAAGTAATTAAAGCTAATAAGATAGACTAGAGAACAAATTACAGGGATTAAACAATTAATAAAGATAATTTAGGATTAGATTTCAATAAGGATATTAATTAACAATTATTATCCTGATCAATTAAACCTTTAAACTGAATGTTATGTATTAGGAAACAATCACAATTATATGCAAGACCCCCTATCTGAGCGAATTACGTGTTGATTGTATAGGATTAATCGTTGTCGCCAGTTGATTAATCAAATACAACTCTCAATCGATCATAAGACTAAAGTTCCCACAATTAACTCAAACCTCTCGGTTCTATTGTTTAGTCATGTCAATTAATGTGATCTCGGATCAAATTTCTCCTCTTGCGGTTCCAATTTAATCCCCAATAAATTGCTAACAATTGGCCAAATCATTTAACAAACATTATAAACAATTAATCAACTAATAACATAAAACATGATTAAATTAATCAGGTAAAAATCACTAATCACTCAATCTACTTTCTAAACCTAGATTAAGGAAATTTAGCCAACCATGATCATAATAAGAGATAAACAGAAATATATAGACATAATCATGTTCATACAAATATTAAATGAAAATGGAAAGATAAAACCTATTTTAATATTCATCTTGATCTTCAAGTTCAATTCCCCTTCTTTTACTCTCTAATTTCTCTCTCTAGAAACTATACAAATAATGAATGATACTCCAAAAACTAAAGTGGTAGGGTTTCTATATACCTTTGGAGGCTTTTTTAAGGTATTGGACTAAAAAATCACATAAATGAGCTTAAGCTCATCCAATGACCGTGCAAGATCCCAAAATTAATGGATTTTCTATTCTATTGCACAGGTCGTGCAAGGTTGCACGGTCGTGGTCGTGGGCGGCCAAAACTGCACCTGTTGTCTAACTTCCAAGCCATTTTTCGAGGTCTTCGGATCCGAATTTGGCTTTTCCTCTTTCTGAAAAAGTTGTAGCCCTTTGAGTTGGTTTTTCAATACCGCTAATTTCACCTCCATTGGATATGTATATCTCAAGATATGCCCAAAATACCAAAGGTGTATCAGTTTGGACTTTTGGGGAAAATTGGTAAAATTATCCTTTATGTTTACCATAATTATGAAATCATCTTGTATGTTTACCACTTTATAAAAATGCCCAGTAATTTAACCAAAATTGGTAAAAATGCCCCGTCACCGGCAATTCCCTGTAACCCATCCGGTTACAAGGTGACGTGGATGAGTACTGCTGATGTGTATCCGATTTTATGCTGATGTGTATTCGATTGTAGCCTTAGTACAACTTCTTCAATATATTAAATTTAAAAATACATAAAAGAAAAATCAAAGAAAAGAAAAAGAATTGGAAGTCCCTCCATCATCTTCCTCGATGACTACCCCAAATCCACCCCCAACCTAACCCTGCTTCTTCCCCTGTAAATATTCATTTTTCGAAGAGAGAAGAATGCGTAGTGTGGGTTGATGGTTGCGCGGTGGCTGGTGGCGGTTAACAGCGGCGAAGAAGGGAAGAGGAGGGGGATTGAGGTTGTAGTTAGCGGCGGGGAGGAGAGGAAAGTACGGAGATGATGGTGGTTAGGAGTGCGAGACGACATATTTTTTAGGATTTTGAGGTTGAGGACCTAGTCGGAGAAGATGAAGATGGCGGCACTTGAATATGTTTCTGAAAATTTTGTGGTGCAGATCTGAGGTGCAGACCTCAGACCTAAGAATCAATTGAAGAAAAAGAACAAGAAATTGAGGAAACGATGAAGAAGTTTGTTTGAATCTGGAGACTCATGTGAGAGATTGAGATAGAAACCGAAGAAGAAGAAGAAAACGGCGTCGGCGGCTGAGTATTGCCGGAATAATTGTTGTTAATGATGTGCGAGCCAAAGCTATAAAATGTGGGTCTCAAAAGAGACATGGATCCGCAACAAAAAATTCATCAGGTTGGTGTCGGAGCGGTCGAGAGGGCCTCTAAAAGCCGCCATAAATGGCGGTGGCGGAGATCATGAGGCTGAATTCAGCCGTTTCTTTTTCTTTTCTTTAATTTCTTTTATGTATTTTTAATATAATTATTTAAAAATATATTAACTTGCCACCTCAGCCTTAAAATATTTGAAAATATATTAAAATTTCCACGTCAACCCGTCACCGGATGAGTTACAGAGAATTGCTGGTGACGGAGCATTTTTACCAATTTTTGTTAGATTACTGGGCATTTTTGTAAAGTGGTAAACATACAGGATGATTTCATAATTATGGTAAACATACAGGATATTTTTACTACTTTTCCCGGACTTTTGCACTTTCCCCTCTTTTCGCCTGACATTCTTGTCTCTTGCTCCTTTTTTGCTTGTTTCTTCGGCTCTCTTTCACTCGTCGTCTCTTTTACACCTGTTTTACCTACAAATGTGTTTAAAAGAGATATTTTTCGAATCATATACGAAGAATATAACAAACGAGTGCTTAGAATTTACAAATATGCCATAAAACACCTAATCTAAGCATGTTTTTTTCGCCCTAAAAACTCCGTTTGTCAATGACACACTATTTTCTAGCCTAGTATATATCAAGTGAACAGTGCTAGTATAGATAGCAGTGAGCATGGTCAATCCCACAGAGACTGTGTTCTAATTCAAATTTATACCCTAATCCTCATAAATCAACCCTATCTAGAGACTCTAATTAAAGTGATTTGTTTGTTTACTATTAACCTAAATTGCAGAAAATAAATAACGGAACAAAAAAATACTTGGAAAGAATCAAGCAAATAATCATGAAGAACTAAAATCAGATAAAAGACGTATTCTAGGGTTTCGATTTCAATTATAATCTTCTATGCATGATTGTTCTATAATTCTAGGCCTTTAAATCGAATTCTAATGTTTATTAGGTAGTATTACTCTTTTAGCTCAACTCTCAGACGATGATAATATGTTGCTTACATATGAATAATTACCCTTTTCGGTTAACTATAACATACGCAACTCCAAAGGTCTCCTAAAATCAATGCCTACATAAGTATCTCATTCCTCTCAGACAATTATCGATACCTATGTTATACGCGTGTGAGCCTACTAACAAACCTCTCATCTCGAACGTCGAGTTATTAAGCAAACAAAAATAATCAATTGATCAGATTGAAAAGTTCATAAAATAAGAACAAACATATAGATAAACAATAAGAATGAAGTATATAATTCATAAATTAAATCAAAACATAGTCGATTATAACCTACTCTCTAACCTTGTAACACAAGGGTAATTAGCTACTCATGTTTCAATAAAATTCAAAAACTGATAGGCTCTAATTCTAACCCTAAAATAAGTGTACCGGTGTAGATGTATATAGCGGAAGTCAAGGTCGATCCACAGGGAATGAGGTAACGTAGTTTGATTCCTTTAATTTTTAAGGATATCCTAATTAGACACTAGAATTGGTGAATGATTTGTTTAACTATTAAACAAGTATTGCATGTAATCTAATAAAACTGATTCCAATCAACAAGAATGTATACTAGGATTTTGATTACATGAATTACGATAATGAGGATTAATCTCTAATTTATTAACTTTTAAACCAGTTATATCATCTATTAGGCGGCACTTAATTAACCTAACCCTTCTCTCGAAGCGACTAAGTCACAGATTGATTAAGATAATTACTCTCTCGAGTCAATTGATCCTAACAACTCCTAACAGCTCCTTAACCTTTTGCCTACACGATCATAGACAATCGCGCTATGTGTTATCGTCTATTAACAATTCTCTTCTCTTGAAGCAGAATCGTTAAACAAGTAACTTAAAACTAATTGGCCAGATTAAATTCAATTATAAGGATTAAACCAAACACATAGATAGATAATGAAAACTGGAGTATATAAACTAAATAATTAAATTAACATTGTTGTAAAACCTTACTTTCTATTCCTAGTTTAGCTACTCATGTCTATTAACAACTCAAAATAAGAATTCAAGGAAAACATTGTGAAGAACTTGAAAATAAATAAAGGATAATTAAACCCGATAGTCGGCTCGCCGATCTTCGTCCTCTCGCTCTCACGACTTCTACTCCAATGTAAAAGTACGAGAGATTCTGATGTGATGTGATTCTTATTTAAAACTCGAGTTTGACCTCTATTTATAAGTTGGAGTTGAAATCCTAAAGTGATTAGGACAAGAATTCCATAAAAAACCCGGATTTGTTTTAGGAACAACTTTTGGCGCGACCGCGCCCAACCTTCGGGTGTAAATCTCTTGAAGTGGTCACTTTTTGGTGCGACCGTGTTGCCTACTGGCGCGGTCGCATCCAAGCCTCTAGAATCTTCTTTTTAGCCACCTTTCGACGCGGCCACGTCTAAGCCTAGCATGGTTGCGTCACTTCTTCCCTCGTTGGGCCTTGCCTTTTGGCCCAATTTATGGCCCATCTTGTCCTTTCTTCGATCCGTTTCTTCGTGTTACCTCACAGAGTCTTCATTTTAACCTGAAAACTATGAAAACACTACAAAACAAGCCAATACACGTTAAATGGTCCACTATATCAAGTATGAACGATTCTCGACCAATTATACATGCAAATGTTACAAAATACCTACTTAAATTGCCCTAAACACAACGTGTATCAAAACTCCCCAAACTTAAATTGTTGTTCATCTCGAACAACATACAAAATAAATAGAACAAGACCAAATGTATTTAGGGTGATTAGACGATGAATCTAGTTTCAAATTGATTTTCTCAAAAAGCTAAATAACACAGTATAATTGAGTATATGTGATAACGCAAAAATCAACTACTTTTGAGACTTTGAACTTTTGAATTATTCAATCATCATCAGATAAGTGTTTTGCTCATCTCTCAGGTGTTTAGGTTAAACATATTTCCACTCAAATGGAACTATATGCAAAGCCTATCATATGCTTGTCAATTGTCTAAACTATACCTCATACTCAATATGTGTGAAGGATAAAAAAGTTATTTTGTTTAGGTTGTAATGTAGGCTTAAGGTCAGGTAGGATATGTTTGGATAAAAGTGACTACATTTGGACTAATCAAGTTATTCCTAACCCGACTACCTCTCAATACAATCACTCACCCTCACTCTCCAAATCTCAGCAAATCACTCCGCAAAGTGACTTCTTCACCCACAAAAATCCTTACAACTTAAGTGCTTTTTATTTTCATGGGTACCACATCTAGGGACTACCCGACTTTTCTAATCAAATTAATAACTTAGCACTTTATTTCTTAGCCTCTCATCAAAATTATGAACACAAACTTTTTTTTTTCCAATTTGTTTCTTCTTCTTTTTTTTTCTTTTTTCTTTTTTTCATTTTCGAATTAGGAGAGGCTATTCTTCTCATCTTTTCACCTATCATTCTATTCTTCCCTTCATCTTTTGACTATCCACTAGTTTTCCTTTTCCTTCCCAATATTTTTACCCTACTACCTAATCCTCCTTCCTCTTTACTCAATTAGTCCAACTAGGGCAAAAGGTTTACATCGAAAGATTTTTGGCTTGTAATATAGGGCTATGAAATAACAGGTTATTAAGCTCAAATGAGCTAACTAGGGATAAATTATAACCTTTTGGTGCAAAGGCCATCTTTTCAAGGCTAAAAAATAGGTTAAAACAAAGACTGCCTAAGATTATTTCCTAAGTCACAACATATACTTGACATTCATAGTAAATACTCAAGGCAAGTTCTAGAGACTAATACACATATCCAATCAAAATCCACACTGAAAGAAATCATATTACTCCCAAAATAGGAGTACAAATAGGCTCAAATTCTCACAAGGTTAATTTTGATCAAATATTCTAAGTTCAAGCTCAATTTCGTCTCAAATTACCTCTCATGCTCTACTGTGTGCTACAGTTATCAATGTTTTACTCAAAATCACTTTATCATTAACACATCACCGTCTATCGTTTCCCTAAATTCCTCTTTTTGTACTATTCAACCAACTACTCGGGTTCATTACTTCTAGACTCCATCGACAAAATAAACAACTAAACCATAAAATTAAAAACAAATACTACGACCAACATGACTTATTAATTTAAACACACAAATGGGCTCATAGACCTAATGACTTCACTACAAAAATATCAATAGGTCCAACACACACGAGCACACAGGTTCATCAAAGCACAAACCAAATACATAAATAACCGAAAGAGACACAACAAATAATATGCAAAAATGTAAATAGCTGCCAAGTTGTCCCACTATTCACCCCCTTCCCTAACCTTGGTCAAAGGCCAAGCTTGTGGGAAAAGAGTGGTACGTCTTGGTGCTCAACTCAGAGCTCATTGCGGCGGTGGTGGTTCGAATCCATGTTGGCTCCGAGCCATCGCATCCAAACAGTCATCTCGCTGTTGTCTCCAAACTCAAGCATTTATTTCCTTGTGCTTATGCTAATGCTAGCTTTTCGTGAAGTCATCTTAGTGACCCTGATGTGGCCATTGTAATCTGGAATCACAAACTAACGCGACCGCGTCGTTGGCTAGCACGACCGTGCCCAGAATTCTCACCTGCAAGTTTAGAAAGCGATTTTGACGCAACCGCACCAAGATCCCGGCACGACCGTGTTGGAGTTTCCTGTCTCACTATTATTTGGAATGATTAGGACGCGACCGCGTAGCTTTCCTGCGTAAGCCAGGCCACTTTTCCGTCTTTTTGACCCATACTTCTTGCTATCCCATTCTTTCGCCCTTTGTTCGTCAATGTTGGTTTCTAAAATTAAAAAAACACTAGAATTATGCGTAAAAACATAAAATAAATAAAAATAACAAAAATTATGAAAATAGTAAACATCGGGTTGCCTCACAACAAGTGCTAAATTTTACGTCTTCAGCCCGATGACTCTCTTAGTTTTTTTATTATCCAAAGGACAACCAACTGTCGTTACTTGCTCTCTGATTAATTACGACTCTATTTTCTTTACCTGCACTATGCTCCTCAAAACCTTTTTTGACGGGGTTACAAACACCTTTGGAATATTTTTGTTTTTATTTTTAGACATAAATCTTTGATATTTTTTAGTCAAATAAGCAATAGGATCATCATGATTCTCATTTTAAAGTATTTGTCTCCCTTTGTATTTGAAATTGTGTCAGCAAATTGAGAAGGCAGTGCAATCGTTCTATTATTTTCTCTCATTTGTTGTTGTGATTCAAGTGTAATTCAAAGGTTTGAAGAATTCCTATGAGTTCATCTAAGGACATCTTAGATGTATATCTTGAATCTTCCAGTGGATATACTTTTAAATTGAATCTCTCAACCTTATTCACCAACTTTTCATTGCTCATTGGATCTCCAAGAGCATGTGATTCATTCTCCAATTCACACAAACAAACATTGTATGAGGATATCATTACGGTTTCATCCATCTTCAGTGTTTCGAATCGTATTGCAATCATTCTCAGTTTTGACTTTCAAACACTTTTTTATCCTTCACATTGTCTTTGCAACGTTTCCCATGCATGCTTAGCAGAAAGACATTTTTGAATCATTCTGATTAATGATACATCCACTGATCTAAAAAATTTTGTTTAATACTTTTGAGTATAGCATGACTAAGTAAACTCATCATTTGTCCAATCTTCTTCAGTTTTGGGAACAAAGTCACCGTCTTCATCTTCTTTGCGAGGTGGTATCCATCCAACGATAATTGATCTCCATGCCCGTTCATCAAGGGACTTAATATAAACTCTCATTTTAATTTTCCAAGTTGAGTAATTCATGCCATCCACGATAGGTGGACGCATTAGAGCTTTGCCAGAGACATCCATAATTCTTCACCGCATGATCTCACTTAGTGTCATCAAGTGAAGGCTCTGGATGCCAATTGAAAGAATTTATGCCCTGATATGGAAGGTGGTGCACAGGCTGTTGCAACACAATGTAAAAACAACTCAAAGTCGACGAAGAAAACTTGTACAAAACAGTAATAAAAATATCTGAGAGAATATCAATAAAACTCAGACAATCAAAAGTCTGAGCAATTCACATTTCTAATCAAAGCAGAACACTTTGTTTTGTACAGGGCTTTCAAAAGAGAGAATTGATCGAACTACAAAAATCGAACAATCTCTGTCTCTCTCACTTGATCTAACACACTTACAAGAGGATCCTAATACTAAGAATCCTCATAAACTCACAGAAAACAAGTGAATATGTGAGTAAGAAAAGTAACAACTTTGTGGTTGTCTTAAACGCTCTCTCTTTCTTCATTTTTTCTTCTCGTTGTTCTTCAACCATCTTCTAGTTCTCTCCTCTATTTATAATTCTTTGTATCAACGATTTCCTGAGAGATAAGAAGAAAATCACCAACAATCGAAAAACTTCCCAAGGAAGTTTTTTAGTTAAGAACTTTTAAACAGATAAGGATTATTAATTTGGATAAGGGTATGCGTACAAATCCTAATCCAATATTAACTCATCCTTACCATTAAAACAACATGTCAGGATATGAACAAAGTATAAATGACAGATCAACAAGGTAAAAATAAGAGATAGAAACCTAGTTGTATTTCACAAGGTGTGGTGACACTATTCAACACTTAGTATAAAACAATTTGTGAAGTTTAGGTTTCAACATGCCGGTTTACCTTTCCAATAGATTACTGATAACACGTTATTTATGCATGTATTTAGGTCGATTTAGGATCATATTTTATATCATTTACGCGCATATTTGACCGGCATTTATTTATATTAATAATATTTGGGTCATTTGACGTGTTTCGACTTGTTTTAAGGTATTTTGAGCATTTTCAGGCTACCGGACGAGGAAACAAGTTGGAAAAGAGTGAAAACCGGCCCAAAAGAGTGAGAACCGTCGAAGAACCGGTCCAAACCGGTCCGAACCGGCCTGAACCGGTCCAGGAGCAAAACCGGGCAAGAACCGACACGGCCGCGTCAGACTTGTAACACGGCCGTGTCAAAAGTGGCCTGCAACGCGTTGTGAGTTCTGGAATGGAACACGGCCGTGTCACAGATGCAACACGGCCGTGTCAAATTGTTGCTGGAAAAGTGGATTGTGCAATGCAACACGGCCGTGTCACTTAAGCAACACGGCCGTGTCAGAAGTGTTTTTATGCGAGGATTTCATATTTTAATAGGATTTTGATCCTATCTTTCCCAAGATTCGTCCCCAACTCTATAAAAAGGACCCCAAGCTCTAGGAAAGGGATGAATCATCAAGAACACAAATTACATCACCTTGGAAGACAAAGAAGACGAAGATCATCGAGACGGAGTCATCCGGGTTTATTTATTCTTTTCTAGTTTAATTCTTTACAATGTTTTTATTAAGATTTTGTATTGGATTATTACTAGGCATGAGTAGCTAAGCTATTCGTGTCCTAGGGTTAGAAAGTAGGGATTTTTTATAACAATGTTTTGATTTATGATTTAATCTATTAATTCCGTTCTTTATGTGTTTTATCTCTATGTTTATGCTTAAACTAAATTTAGCTTGATCACCTAGATTTAGTAATTTAGTTTAATAATTCCGCTTCGAGAGGAGGGAATTGTTATCAGACTTAGAACATAGAGCGCAGTTGTCTATGACTGTGTAGGCCGTGGCTTAGGATCGTTTGGGAGTTATTAGGTTTAATTGACTCGAGGGTAATTAGCTTAATTAATCAACGATTTAATCGCTTCGAGAGAAGGATTAGATTATTGTCGTGCCACCTAATAAACATTAGAATTGGTAAATTAATAGGTTAATCATATTCCACATTGAAATAATATCCTGAAATCGAAGCCCTAGGATACCTTTTCTCTTTGATTGTTAGTTTTCGTGTTTCCTAAGTTTGAAGTTATATTTAATTGAGTAGTTTAATTAGTAAAATCAACTTTTACAACTTAGTATCTAGTTAGGACATTCCTAGAGTATTAGGGTATCAAACTACCTAAAACTATTCCTTGTGGGATCGACCTTGACAATAGTACTACACCTACATCCGTACACTTGCGGAACACTAGGTTAGAAACCGACGTGTCAAGTTTTTGGCGCCGTTGCCGGGGAATAGGATTTAGCGCTTAGTTTTTATCTTGAAAAATAGGAGGAAACTAGACTAGATTTTATTTTTTTTTTTTTTTTTTTTCGTATTTTTAATTTTAATTTTCGTTTTTATATTTGGGTTAATTTTTGTATTACGCAGTAGTTCTTGTTTTTTGTGTTCGCAGGCTTCGTATGCACACCAGATCAAAAGGGAAAGAAACCCTTCGTCCTTTCGATCCGGAAATTGAAGCGACAGCTCGCAGACACCGAACTAGAAGAAACGCCGCATCTGAGATGGAAAATCCACCACAGCATCCAAATCAAGATGACGCACTTAACAGAGTACTGACAGCTCTGGCACGGTTGGACGATCGAGTCACGAACATACAGCAGCAGCTACCTCCACAAGGGCCACAGCTACAACAGCAGTACGGCCCAATTCAGATAGACCCAGCTGCAGGCGATGAAGATGACACGCCTATTAGCGACTGCTTGAAGCCCAGTCCAAATCAGCAGGCAGGAGGAGTACAACCTCCACCACTCAATGCCAACAATTTCGAGCTGAAGCCTGCACTAATCAATATAGTGCAGCAAAACCAGTATGGGGGAAGTGCGTTGGAGGATCCGAATGCGCATCTGATCAAGTTTCGCAGACTGGCCGACACAATCAAGATCAATCATGTGCCGCACGAGCAGGTCAAGATGAGATTGTTCCCTTTCTCACTGAAGGACAGAGCATTACAATGGTTCAATTCACTAGAAGACATCAGAGATTGGGAAGACTTGAGCACTTCGTTCTTACTGAAGTACTTTCCACCAAGCAAGATGCTCGACCTGCAGAACCAGATCAATCAGTTCAAACAGTTGGACCAAGAGCCATTCGGAGAGGCTTGGGAGCGATTCCGGGATCTTATCCGGAGTTGCCCTCAACATGGGTTCACCAAGAAGCAGCAAGTATGCAAGTTCTACAATGGTCTACTTGCTCCGACTAGAAACCAAGTGGATGCAGCTGCGGGTGGAAGTTTGATGGAGAAGTCAGTGAGGATGGCATTCTCAATCCTGGACGCGATGGCCAGAACAAGCTACCAATGGTCGAACGAGAGAAACATGCCAAGGAGGGTAGCAAGTGTCCAAAAAGTCGAGCCCGTCAATAATGAGCCAATTGAAAAGCTCACAGCACAAGTAACAGCATTGACGAGCCAGGTGAATTTGCTAACTAATCTAACGTTAGCACAACAGCCAGGGGGTCCGGAAGAAGTTGAAGAAGTAAAATTTGTGAATCAACGAAACTTCAACAACTTCCAGAACAATCAGCCTCGGTACAATCAGTACCCTCAGAATCATCAGAACTTTTCATATGGGAACGCGCAAAATACACTTAATCCGCCACCCGAATTTGCTGTTACAAATGGCATGATCCATGACGGTAAGAAGCCATCACAAGAAGAGATCGCGATGTCACAATTCGAAAAGTATGATGAAAAGTTAGCTCAGTTGGAGAAGAAAGTGGATGGAAAATTCATGGAGCTAAACAAGCATATCACTGGGCAAGGGGCAGACATCAAGAGGCTCGAGAACACGTTGGTGCAGACTCAAGCTAGCATTGGAGAGTTGACATCAAACATGAGTCAGCTGATAAAGATAGTAGGAGCTCAACACAAGCAAGGCCAATACCCGAGTGATACAGTGGTTAATCCAAAGGAGCACTGCAATATTGTGGAGCTAGATGAGCATGAAGAGAGCTTGAAGGACCAAGAAGCAAAGGAATCAAGCGAGGAAGTCAAAAACATTGAGAAGGAGGAGGTCAATACGATCATAGATAAGAAAACTTCATCTCCTATTCTTGATGAGTCTTTTGATTTTTGTTTTAAAAATTCGTTCTTTGCTAACCTTGATCCTTTAGAGCAATCTAGAGTTGTTGTTGTGAAACAGGAACCACTAAAGGAGAGAATCCAAGTTAAAGAGAAAACAAAGGAGTGGGAGGATGGAAAAGAGGCGACAAAGAAGAGACCGAGCAGGCCCAAGAAGAACGCAAACACAAGCATGAAACCAAGAAGAGCAACAAAAGCAAAAGATCCAGGGAGTTTTACTATTTCTTGCTCAATTGGTAGTCATGAATTTCATAATGTCATGTGTGACTTAGGGTCTAGCATAAATTTGATGTCTCTTAAGCAGTATAGACAATTAGGATTAAGGGAAATTAAACGGTCCTTTACTACTATCAAATTGGCGGATGGATCTTCATTAACGCCGTTGGGAGTAGCAGAGGATGTAGTGGTAAAAGTGCTAAATTTTGAATTCCCTAGTGATTTCTTAGTTGTTGACATGAAAGGGAGTGATGAATTCCCTTTTATCTTAGGAAGACCCTTCTTGGCGACTAGCCAAGCACTAATAGATGTACCTAAAGGGGAGTTGGTTTTTCGGGTTCAAAACGAAATAATCACACTCAACATACATAAATCAGGTCTAAGGGGTAGGCACAATTGTAGCATTATTTACACTACCCTAGCTGCTGTAGAAAATCCTCATGGCCCAAATAGCTCTTTAATTGGTCAGAAAACATCCGACTCGGGGTGGCTAGAAGAAGGTTGATAGGAAAAGGACGTCCGGCTGATGACGTAAAACAAAGCGCTTGTCGGGAGGCAACCCGATGTTTATTGTTTTATTTTTTTGTTAATTTTATGTTTTTACTTGTATTTTAGTGTCTTATGTTTTTAGGAATCAACATGGACGAGTGTTGCGAGAAACGGGGGTCGAAAAGACGAAAAATCGCATGAAGATGGAAATCAGAGTAACACGGCCGTGTCACTTTTCAACACGGCCGTGTCAAAATTGACGTCGAAGGGAGAAATCTTCTGGAATGCAACACGGCCGCGTCACAAAATGACACGGCCGCGTCACAAAATGACACGGCCGCGTCAACGTCAGCTCAAAGTAACACGGCCGCGTCTCACACATGACACGGCCGTGTCAAAAGATCGCTCCAAAAGGTAAAATGCACTGGAATGCAACACGGCCGTGTCACATTACTTAACACGGCCGTGTCAAAATCGGCCCAAAAACATCAATTTTGGTTCAAAAGTAACACGGCCGTGTCACTACATTCAACACGGCCGTGTCAATACTTCAGCAGAAAAAAAAAATGCAAAAAAATTCAGAACGCGATGCGGAGACGGCCGAACCAAGATTCAGTAAGCAGCAAAATGGCACGATTTCGGAGCTCGTAGGGGTTTCAAAAAGCCGTCGTCGAAACGATTTGTAAGTTAGCACCAAGGCGTACCACGTTTTTCCTCCAAACATTGGCTTTCAGCCAAGTTTGGGGGAGGGGGTAGACCGTGGAACGTCTTGGCAGCTAGATTTCTAGTTTTGATTTATTTTTTCGTTCGAGATTCTTGCTGTTAATTGTGGGTCCGTGTGCCCATTGTGCTGATTGTTATTGTTTTGATTGATGTTATCGGGTCTGTGAGCCCAGTTATCTGATTTATCGGTGTTATCGGGTCTGTGAGCCCAAGTTGATTGCATATCGTTTTTATGTTGAGTCTTAGGAGTTAGAGTTTAGAGTCTTAGTAGTGCAGTTTTTAGAGTCAATAAGAATAATAAAACCCGGAAATAGGTAACAAGTGAGAAAAATAAAAAGAGAAAATTAGGGAAAGATGGATGATGAATAGTTAATGATGAGATGATTTAGATGAACAAAAAATGGCACATAATAGAGCATGAGAGGTGTTTTGAGACGAAATTGAGCTTGAACTGAGAATATTCAATCAAAAATTTACCTTGTGAGAATTTGAGCCTAATTATACTCCAATTTTCGGAGTAATATACTTTCTTTCGGTGTGAATTTGATTGAATATGTGTACTAGTCTCTAGAACTTGCCTTGAGTCTTTACTAAGAATGTGTCAAGTATATGTTGTGATGTAGGAAATGATCTTAGGCAAATTTTTTGTTTAAGCCTATTCGTTCGAACTATGAAAAATTGCCTTTGACCCATATTGAAAAAAATTGTCCCTAGTTAGCCCAATTGAGCCTTATAGCCTTATTTATTCATAACTTAACAATGTCAGCCGAAACCTTTTGATTTAACTCTTTTGGCCCTAATTGGATTAATCAAGTTAGAGGGAGGAGAATTGGAAGGAATTTTGGGTGAACAATTTGTGGGAAGGAATGGGAAATAGGGATATTTTCAAAAGATGAAGGGAATAAAAGAAAAGTGATAGGTGAAAAGCGAAGAATGGCCTCTCCTAGAAAAAAAAAAAGAAAAAAAGAAAAAAAAAAGAAAAAGAAAAAAAAAAAGAGGAAAAAAGAAAAAATTTTTATTATTAGTATTATAGAGGAGAGGCTAGAAAATAAAGTGCTCAAATTATGAATTTGCTTAGAACATTCGGGTAGTCCCAAAAATGTGGTACCCACAGAAATGAAAAGCACTTAAGTTGTACGGACTTTTGAAGGTGAAGAAGTCACTTTGCGGGGTGATTTGCTGAAATTTGAAGAGTGAGATTGAGTGATTGTATTGAGGGGTAGTCGGGTTAGACGTAACTTGATTAGTCCAATGAATAGTCACTTATATCCAAATGTATCCCACCTTACCTTAAGCCCACATTACAACCAAAATAAAGACCTTTTTGATCCTTTGTCACACATATCAAGTACGAGGTCTAGTTTAGACGATTGGCAAGCATATGGTAGGCTTTGCATGTAATTCAATATGAGTGAAAATTATTTTAGCCTAAACACTTGAGAGATGAGTGAAACACTTACCCGGTGAGGGTTGAATAATTCGAAAGTTCAAAGTCTCGAGATTAGTTGATTTTCGCGTTATCGCATATGCTCAAGTGAATTGTGTTGCCTAGTTGTTGTAAGAAAAATCAGACTGAAACTGAATTCATCATCTAGTCGCCCTAAACAAAATGCATAATCACTTGTCTTCTTTGTGTCTTTTGGTATGATGTTCGGGACGAACAACAGTTTAAGTTTGGGGGAGTTTGATAACACGTTATTTATGCATGTATTTAGGTCGATTTAGGATCATATTTTATATCATTTACGTGCATATTTGACCGGCATTTATTTATATTAATAATATTTGGGTCATTTGACGTGTTTCGACTTGTTTTAAGGTATTTTGAGCATTTTCAGGCTACCGGACGAGGAAACAAGTTGGAAAATAGTGAAAACCGGCCCAAAAGAGTGAGAACCGTCGAAGAACCGACACGGCCGCGTCAGACTTGTAACACGGCCGTGTCAAAAGTGGCCTGCAACGCGTTGTGAGTTCTGGAATGGAACACGGCCGTGTCACAGATGCAACACGGCCGTGTCAAATTGTTGCTGGAAAAGTGGATTGTGCAATGCAACACGGCCGTGTCACTTAAGCAACACGGCCGTGTCAGAAGTGTTTTTATGCGAGGATTTCATATTTTAATAGGATTTTGATCCTATCTTTCCCAAGATTCGTCCCCAACTCTATAAAAAGGACCCCAAGCTCTAGGAAAGGGATGAATCATCAAGAACACAAATTACATCACCTTGGAAGACAAAGAAGACGAAGATCATCGAGACGGAGTCATCCGGGTTTATTTATTCTTTTCTAGTTTAATTCTTTACAATGTTTTTATTAAGATTTTGTATTGGATTATTACTAGGCATGAGTAGCTAAGCTATTCGTGTCCTAGGGTTAGAAAGTAGGGATTTTTTATAACAATGTTTTGATTTATGATTTAATCTATTAATTCCGTTCTTTATGTGTTTTATCTCTATGTTTATGCTTAAACTAAATTTAGCTTGATCACCTAGATTTAGTAATTTAGTTTAATAATTCCGCTTCGAGAGGAGGGAATTGTTATCAGACTTAGAACATAGAGCGCAGTTGTCTATGACTGTGTAGGCCGTGGCTTAGGATCGTTTGGGAGTTATTAGGTTTAATTGACTCGAGAGGGTAATTAGCTTAATTAATCAACGGTTTAATCGCTTCGAGAGAAGGATTAGATTATTGTCGTGCCGCCTAATAAACATTAGAATTGGTAAATTAATAGGTTAATCATATTCCACATTGAAATAATATCCTGAAATCGAAGCCCTAGGATACCTTTTCTCTTTGATTGTTAGTTTTCGTGTTTCCTAAGTTTGAAGTTATATTTAATTGAGTAGTTTAATTAGTAAAATCAACTTTTACAACTTAGTATCTAGTTAGGACATTCCTAGAGTATTAGGGTATCAAACTACCTAAAACTATTCCTTGTGGGATCGACCTTGACAATAGTACTACACCTACATCCGTACACTTGCGGAACACTAGGTTAGAAACCGACGTGTCAATTACTTGAGAAAAAGACAGTCCGGCTGGACTCAAATTCTACCCGGCCGGACTCGTCAGGCAGCCTCACAGGTCCATCTTCTAAGCTATTTTTGTGGGCCTTTCGGTCATAATTTGGACTTGGCTATTTAAGGCAAAGTTGTAGCCCTTTGAATTAGTTTTCCAACGCCACCAATCTGACCATATTTGGACTTGTATATCTCAATATATGAACAATATACTAGAGGTGTGTCAAGCTGGAAATCTAGCATTTTTGCCTCTTTTTGTCGTTTCACCTCATTTCTCGCTTGTTCCTTCTTCTAGACCTTATTCCACTGGATTTTGATCCTAAAATATATGATTTTAATTACAAAATAAGCAAACACGTCATTCAACTCGAGATAATAAAATCAAACATATAACAACTGAATTTGTATGAAAAACACTACCAAAATGACTCCATAAATTGGCCTAAATGCATACATACACTACGTGTATCAAAATCTCCCAAACTTAGATTGTTGTTCATCCCCAAACAAAAATAGTAGAAAAGAACAAGAACTCAAGAATTAGGGTGATTTAGGCGACAAATCTAACCTCAGAATTTTTCGAAAACAAACAACATAGACGATTGAGCATATTCGACATGGCAACACATCAACTACTTTCAAAACATGATACTTTAAATAGATGATCCTCACTGGATAAGTGTATCGCTCATCTCTCAAGTGTATAAAATGGACGTGTTTACGCTCAAGTTGAATCACATGCACAATCTACCATATGTTTGCCTATTATCGAACCTATGCTTCGTACTTGAAGTGTGTGAACAAAGAATCAGAAAGGTCTTTGTTTGGTTGTAATGTATGCGTTAGGTAATATGGGATAAATATGGACAAAAGTGACTCAAACGTGGACTAATCGAGTTACCTACTCTTAACTACCCCTCAATTGACGTTCACTTTCCCTCACTCTTCATATCTCAACATCCTAAAAGATAGTTTCTTCACTCCACAAGACAATCAAGGCACTACATCACTAAGTACTTCTATATGCCAACAATAATTGAGTACCACTTTGGGACTACTCATCTTTCAAACACTTAGGTATATTATACACTTTTCGCTAATAACCTCTTCCTAGTACATAAAATAAAACAACACCACGATTGTTTTTCAACATATGGATAATATTTTGAGAACATATGCAAAGAGATCTGTTTTGGCACGAAAATAACAAGTATATAAACTAGGAGGGGTCAATTTTTCCAATCTTTTCCCCATCATACTTCATTCTTTCCACCAAACCATCATAACTATCCATTCCACTCAGAAACGTTGTACTTTTTCTCAACTCTACCTTCCAACCCCCCCCCCCCCCCCCCACACACACACACACACTCAACTAGTCTAAGTTACGGGAAGAAAGGCTAAAAGGAACGGACTAAAGCTAAACTAAACTAAACTGAACCGGACCCTAAACCGGACCCTAAACCCTAAACCCTAAACCCTAAACTAAACTAAACTAAACTGAACTAAACTGAACTAAACTGAACTAAACTAAACTTAACCTAAACTAAACTAAACTAAACTAAACTAAGACCCTAAACTAAACTAAACTAAACTAAACTAAACTAAAACTAAACTAAATGAAACTAAACTAAACTAAACTAAACTAAACTAAACTAAACTAAAACTAAATTAAACTAAACTAAACTAAACTAAACTTAATATATGGCTATGATAAACAAAGCTTAAAGGTTCAAAGTTGCTGACTAGGGATTATTTTATAAAATTTGGTTAAAAGATTAATTTTTGGATAAAAAAAAATAGGATAAAAGAAAGAACGCCTAAAATTATTTTCTAGGTCCACAACGTGTACTTGACAACTCTTAAGTAGATGCAAGACAAGTTCTAGAGCACTAAACCGGCTGGGCAGTCCAATATTTTAATGACACATAGATGAGCATGATAGGCATAGTGAATATGAAATTGAGCATGCATGTATAATGATGATTATATTGAGCTGTGAGATTTTGAGTCTTTGATTGAACTTTTATTTTTAGAGTTATATATATTAGTTTCTTTAGGTGTGATTTGTCCGGTCATAGACGAGCATCTAATTGAGTGCTCAGTTGGAATTCGACTTTCTGGAAAGTTTTATGCCCGACCGGTTTACAAGGTACTGTCTGGCCGGATTGGGCTTTATTCATCCTTTACTAATATTGGACTGCCCAGCCGGTTTAGTGATGCCTAGCTGGTCTGATCAGTTAGCGCGAAATCATTTTCTGAAATTGTGTTCGCTTGGCCAGTTACTCTTTGACCGGTCAGCTTACCGACCGGTTTGGTCTATTTTAGTCCACACTCAAAATTTTGCCTCTTTTTCACTACATTGTCATTTATACCATGTTAGTGTCCTAGAAATTAAAAATAAAAAATAAAAAGAAAAAATAAAAAATTGAAATAAAAAAATAAATGCCGAGTTACCTCCCGACAAGCGCTAAGTTTTATGTCTTCAGCCAGACGACCCTCTTAAGCACCTCAGCCGAATTCTAACCAACCAGAGCTAGGAACATTAAACTCATTTCATATATCTTCCATAACAGTTCTAGCCTTGGGTTCCATAGAATAGATGACACAACACTTGTGTTTACCACTTAGCCCTGATCTATTATATGTAGAAAAAGTTACCTTCTCTTCGTGAATACGGAAAGTTAACTCCCCTTTAGGCACATCTATCAAACTTAGCTAGTCGCCAAGAAGGATGGGCCTAAGTTGAAATGGACATCAGTATTCCCTTGCATATCGACAACTAAGAAGTCAGTAGGGAATTCAAAATTAGACACTATGACCAACATGTCCTCTACTACTCCATATGATGTTAGTAAAGATTTGTCCGCCAACTAAATAATAGTAAAGGCTTGTCTCACTGTCCCTAGCCCTAATTGCCTATATGTTTTAAGAGGCATAAATTTAATGCTCGACCCTAAGTCACGCGACACATTTCGAAAATTATGACTATCAATAGAGTAAGGGATACAAAAACTCCCTCGATCATTCGTTATTTATGTTCTACTTGGTGAGTGTTTGTACTAGTGCTCCTTTTAGGACCTGCTACTTTTTTCCCTTCTTCCTTTCCTATTGTACATAACTAGATTTCCCAATAGGCGGAACCGGCCCTTCGTTATTTGCCCTCTCACTATCAATGCTCACCTTCGGTGCTTCCGAAATCAAATTCAATGTACTAGCACAATCCATATGACCAAGGTCAGAAAAGAGTGAATCATACAAGCAAGAATTCCAAAGAATCACTGGGAGTAGATGTAAATTTATTATCTATGCTAGCCCGGTCATCCTCCTTTTACTTAGTGACCTTAACTTTCTTTAGCTTTTTCTTCTCTTCAAGCTCTTCTAAAAGTTTAACATGGTTAGTACAATTAGGAGCAATTTTTTTTCCTATAAATTGCTTGAGGAAAGGGAAGTAGAGGAATATATTTAGGAACATCAGAGATCGTAATAGCCTTTGGCTTCTTAGCCCTTTTTTTACTAACTCCTGACCATCCTCTTTGACTTTGTTGTCCTCCTCATTTTTCTTGTTTTTTATCACACGATCTTCGGCTACTAGTAGCTCGGGCTCTCATTATTGGTCTCAACCATGAATAGATGACATTACACTGTTCCCTTGGATTGACTACAGTATCACTCGGGAATTGCCCTTTCTAATGTTGAGACCCTATGGCTTGTGCAATTTGACTCAAGTCAGTCTTCATCTCCCTTATATTGGCATCGTAACTCGCTTTGACATTGTTCATTTCTACTGTCATACTCTTCATCTTCACCCGTGACTCACAAGTGCTTTATTCACTTCTACACCCAAACTTTCATATTAGCAAACTGAGACTGCATCAACTCTTCTTCAGTAGGTTCTCTTTCTTCATGGATTATTCCGTTGGTGACTGCAAATTCCGATGACGGTTGGGGCTAGACTGGCACTAGTCATCAAGCTTATCTAATTAGTAAGAGCCGCCAATTGAGCCATGATTGATGCGTTCGGCTGAGTCTCAGTGATGCTGGCTACTCTTCTCGGCTGATTTCTCTCATTCTGCCATTGTCAACTTGTAGTCGCCATCTCATCTAACATTGTGAATGCAACCCTTGTATGCTTTGTCAATATAGATCCACCTAATGTTGCGTCTATGAGTATCCTTATGGCCCAAGTGGCCCAAGTAGCCCATAATAAAATTTTCAGATTTGCTGTTTCTCAGTGAACCTGCACTAAGAGCAATTCTAGAGAAGATCCCGGGACTGCTCCCATACTTCACCCAATGGTTCTCCATCCAACTGTTTGAATTGGGTAATTTCAATCTACAATTGGAGCATCTTGCTTGGTGGGAAGTACTTTAATTAATATCTAGTGCTCAACTCTTCCATGTAGTGATATCCTCAAATGAGTTAAACCACTGCAATGCTTTATCTCTCAGAGAAAAAGGAAACAACCTCATCTTGATCTGTTCATGTGGTACTTTATTCACTTTCAGGGTCTCCGACACTCTCTTAAACCGGCCTAAGTAGAGTTTGGGGTCTTCCAGTGGCCCACTACCAAACTGGTTCTGCTGAACTACAGATATCAAAGTCGGCTTGAGTGAAAAGTTGTTGGCTTGGATCGGTGGCAATTCGACTCCTCCATAGTTCTTATTGGGTATAGGACAAAGACAGTCCCTGATAGATGTCAGATCATCTTCAAGTTCAGCCTATAGTAGTCGTGGTTGTGGTTGTAGATGTTGCATATTGGTCACTTGAGTTTGGAAAGTAGTCACAACCCTGTACAACTGTGTAATCATCTCTTCCTAAGTCATGCTTTCCGGTAATTCGGCCATCTCTTTTTCTGAGTTTTTCCTTGTTCTATATCCTCAAGTCGTTGCCTTGTATTTTTGTTTGGACCAGGTTGCATACGTTGCCTAAGAACACAAACATGTGTGCCTATTAACAACCCTCTTCTCTCGGACATCGAGTTATTAAGCAAGCATAAATAATCAATTGATCAGATTGAAAAGTTCATAAAATAAGAACAAGCATATATATAAACAGAAAGAATGGGGTCTACAAAAACAAATCAAAACATAGTCGATTATAACCTACTCTCTGACCCTAGAACGCAAGGGTATTTAGCTACTCGTGTTTATCAATAAAATTAAAAAACATCCATAGACAAACTTTTTTGAACAATAAAAGATACATAAAGCGATAAAACCCCGAATCTTGAATCTTGATCTTCGTCGCTTCGCATTCCTTGCTCTTCAATCCAAGTCTCCAAGGTGTTTCTATAATAATAGATGTATATTTTCGAACTTGGGAGCCTATATTTATAAATTTGTGAAGTATTGGGGATGAAACAAGCCAAAAATTGGCCCAAAACGCTGAAAAATGCATTGACTTTCTAAACTGGCTGGATCGGTCTTGGTGACCGGCCGGTTTAACTTTCCAGCAGATTACTTGAGAAAATCGACACCCCAACAAGTGACGAGAAAATAGGGCTTTCTCCTTGGACTAATTCCACAAAAAAAGGATCATGTTGCATTACGTTCATAAATATTTCTAAAAGACTTTGAATATTAGGCCCTGAATACATCATATCACTTTACAAGTAGAGTGTATTTGATATTATGGTGGCCAATGAATCCCTATGAGATTCTCAAAGGAAAGAGACCAAATCGTGAATAGTTCTATTTATTAGGTTGTATGCTATATTCTGAATGATGATGACAATGTGGGCAAGTTTGATACAAAATGTCTAAGAACGTTTTCTTGGATATCCTATAAATAGACATGTTTATAGAGTGTCTAATGTTAAATATTGATCTATCCAAGAAATTATTAATGTATTTCTGATGATCTTTTATATCTTGCGAGATAAATGTGGATGATAACATTTTAAAACCTATTGGGGGTAGAAGATCCTAAAATCAGCCTACTGAAACTACTGTTGAACCTAAGGTGTCGCACCACATAATGCAACACCTAGTGCAACACTGAACCATTCAGATTCAGAAACTGATGTAGAACAAAACTTAGAAGATTATTCCACCTGGAACAAAAACTTACCACGATCACCTCCTAACAGAATACAAAGGGATCATTCTTTAACTCAGGTTATTGGCGATGATAGAGTATGAACTAGGAGAAAAAGATAGAGTATACTATTCTGACATGGTAAGACTTTTCCAGTTCAAATTTGCATTAACTAAGGTAAGCTATTGTTGTTTGTTGTCTAAAATTGAACCAAGTAATGTGATTGATTCTTTAAATGATATATTTAGATCAATAATATTCATGATGCTAAATCTATTTGTGTGAGTTGTTGTTGGGATTTTGTTCTAAGTGCTAAAAATATCTTTGTAAAGGGAACAAAATGGGTGAGTTTGGTAATATAACCTACAATAAATTCAGATTGTTGCTTAAGGTTATGAAAATATGGATGAAGTGGACTTTGATGAAATATTTGTTAACTTACCTAAACTTGAATGTATTTGGTTCCTATTTGTTGTGTCTTATTTTCTTAGTATCAAATTTCACCAAATGATTATTGAAATATAAAAGTCTTTTTGAATGATCATTTTGTTGATGAAGCCAATGTTGAGTAGGCTAAAGGACTTGTCGATCCATATAAGCATGATTGTGTTTACTAGCTTAAGAAGGCCCTATATGGATTACAACAAACCTCTAAGGCTTAGTATGATAGATTGACTTATTCTTTGCTTCAACTTGGCTTCATAAGAGGTGAACTTGATTAAACTCTTTTCATTAAAAATTGTATTAAAATAAATGTTGATCATTTCTATATAGTTGATATAATTTTTAGTTCATCATGTAAAATTTCTTGAATGAATATGTGCAGTCTATGTCCTCTATATTTGAAATGAACTTAATTGGTACTTAAATTTCTTTCTTGATCTTCATATTTAAAATTGCATGAAGAGATTGTTGGGTCACATTCAAGATATGCCAAATTTCTTGTGAAAATATTTAATACTAAGAATTCAATACACATGAAAGCCCCTCTAGGATCCTGTTAGAAGGTGTGTCAGACAGTTTAGAAAATGTAGATAACACCCTCTATAGAAGCATAAGCTTTTTGTACGTTAAAGCATGTACACCCGATGTTTGTTTTAGTTTGTTTGTTTATGTTATGTACCATACTAACACTATATTTACTCACTTAAATGTTGTTAAAAGCATAATCTAAGTTTTGTTATGATACTCTTGATCTTTGAATATGGTTTTCTAAAGACACTAATACAAAGGTTGTGGGGATTATTGGTTTAGTTTTTGGTTGAGGATCTAGATGATAGGAAAAAAAAACTTCAGGGGTGTTTCCATCTTGTATCGTTGATATTTTCAAGAATCACATACTACACTCTCTTACCAAACACATAGACATAGGGCCTCACATGATTTGGTGGGAATGGAAATAATTTAGATAAAGTTGGTGAGAAACAATTGACTTATACCTTTACCAAGAGCTTAGACTTGCGGAGATTTTCTTTCTTGAGGAAATCTCATGGTTTGTGTGTTTTGTAAACAATGTTGTAGTAAGTGGTATAACACCTTTAAATCATCTTTATAACACCATCTTTTGCATGCATATTTTTTTGTTCCAATAATCTGAACATGACCACCCATACTTTGTCATATTGACAGCCGAACCTGCTCCGATACCATAAAGAAATGGAGAGGCTCTGTACAACCCCATACATGAAGCATGCCCACAAATGAGGGAGATGTTTTAGCCACGTAGTGAGGTTCAATCCTCAATATAATTGGTGTTAGGAGTTGTTCACTATGATTATAAAATGGTCTCCCTTATTTCAATTTATCAATGTGTGATATTTAACACATGAACTCTTCAATTAATAATTCAATATGTGCTCTTCCTATGTGAAGTTTTCATTAACGCAATATTTGGAACATGATCACCTATGTTTCGTCACACGACAATTCATCCGATTCAAGCATGAGACTCGCTCCAATACTATGTAGAAATTGGGTCACTCAGCACTGTTCCCCACATTAAAGCATGCCAATAGGTGAAGGGCACCATTTAGAACATAAAGTATTACTCTCTCTTTTCCATAGTGAGAGTTTTTTTTTTTTTTTTTTTTTTCCAATTTTGTTATCCCAAAATGAGATTCGATGTCTCGTTTTATTAGTCTTATTAGAAAATTAAAAAATTTAATTTCATGAATTAGTTATTGATAATGGAATAAGCCAAATAAAAATAAAAAAAATCGTATAAGTGTGAACTGATGGTTTTTGAAAACTTATATCTTCATTAGATTAATAAAAAATAAAAAGTTGTACATTTTAAAATAAGATTATGAATACCATGTTTTGGATGCACTAAAAAATTATAATTTATTTATAATATTTTTGGATTGTAGCATTTGAGTTTAGAGTGTTAATTATTTCGATGTATTGCTTATTTGGATCTTTAAATTTGTTACGACGATATAAATGTTACAAACTATGCATTTTTATTATATGATGGTTTAAATATGTGTTTCGTGTTTCGTTCCATAAAAAAATTACGTGTCAAAGAATTTTTTGTTTTATGATATGAGCCATGTTCCAAAAATTAGCAACTCGTTGTATTAGTTCATTTAATAAATTAGTCTTTTTATCTTAATATGTTAGTTAGATATTATTTAATAAGTTAACTAAAAAAAAAAAAAGGGAATAAAGCGTGTGAATGTGCATTGATTATTTTAGAAAGATGCACATCCATCATATGACTTAAAGTAAAAAGTTCTACTCCCTCATTTCATAAATAAGTGTCATTCAAAGGAAAATCATTTTTTTTTTCACAAATAAGTATCATTCTAACAATTTTTTACTTATTTCTTCGAACATTATCCTGAATCTAAGGAAATCTCAATAAAATCTTATATTATTATTATTATCATCATCATCATCATCATCATCATCATCATCATCATCATCATCATCATCATCATCATCATCATCATCATCTAAATTATTTGGTCTTCCAATTGGTAAATTAATCATGGATGGAGAAAAGATTGAGAAATTTATAATAATAAAAAAATTGATGGAGAAAAATGATAGTTAATATTATAGGCATAGATTTTGTAGGGATCTATTGTTGTCCATTCCATAATCTCATAAATTGTACCTGAAAATCTAAAATGGCACGATCTGCTTTTATTTCACTTTAAAGATCGGCCATCCGAATTGTCCATTCCATCCCCATTCATCTTTTATTATCTACATTACAATTTACAATTATCAATTTATTTTTTTATCATTACCTAACATTCTACATCACCTTTTACGATTACACATTTACAATTTTCAATACACATTTTTATCATTACCCCAATCAAGCATCATTACTTGCATCACATTTACCAATATAATAATACTACCCCACCATCCTAAAACATATTGATGTGACATTTATACTAGTGTACATCCTACCCTACTATATCCTTAAACAAAAATATATTTTTATTATGTAAATGGATGGATCAGTTATGTATGTGCCCCAACCATGGATGCAAAAGGAGGTGTAGGCAACCCTGGCCGCCCCGATTAAGATCTGAGCGGTTGCTCTGGGCCTTTTTTTGTCTGGGCGCCGCCTAGGCGGCGTCGGCGGTCTGAGCGTTTTTCGAATTTTTTTATTTTTTATTTAAAAAAAGAACTCGAAACGACATCATTTTCATTTAGTTTATTATGTTATTGACTTATTGTTATGTCTTGCCGACATTTTTGTCTTGTTTAATTATTTTGGACTTAGTAATTGACTTATATTGACCTCTTTTTATTTTAATTTTATATTGACTTTCTTATAATAAAGTTTATGTATTTGAATTTTCTTTTTTAATACAAATCCTTCGTAGCAAAAAATTAGAAGTTTTATTAAAATATTAAACAAATTGATTGTAGTGCTATATCATGATTATCTTTTATATATATATAATTTTCAAATTAAATAATTAACAAAAAATGCAAAATAATAATAATAATAATAATAATAATAATAATAATAATAATAATAATAATAATAATAATAATAATAATAATAATAATAATAATAATAATAATAATAATAATAATAATAATAATAATAATAATAATAATAATAATAATAATAATAATAATAATAATAATAATCAACCTATCCACCTATTCTACTAAAGGAAAGTCGCGAAAAATGAGGAAGTGACACGTGGCACGCCAGCAGAATTTACAAATAATTAATTTTTTTGTTTAAAAATTACGGAAATCAAGTTGCCAGGTATATTTGTTCTGTGCCAGTTTCGAAACGTAGACCTAGGA
Source organism: Ajuga chamaepitys (assembly GCA_958295605.1). Classification (NCBI taxonomy): domain Eukaryota; kingdom Viridiplantae; phylum Streptophyta; class Magnoliopsida; order Lamiales; family Lamiaceae; genus Ajuga; species Ajuga chamaepitys. The sequence continues at coordinate 2,400,132 of OY282505.1, read as the reverse complement.
AGAATGAGAATCGAAAAATGAGGAAGGGACACGTGGCACACCAACACGTGGCATACCAACAGAATTTACAAATACTTTATTGTTTTATTTAAAAAATACGGAAATCAATTATCCAGGTATATTTAGGAAGAATGAAATTTGAAAACAACAGATATCCAATTACCAAACATCTTTTGTTTGTATGAGTTTCGAAATGTATATTAAAAATACTAAACCCCGATTATCTATATAATTAATTACTTTGTAGTGTAACAAAAGGCATTGTAACATTGTCGCAGAATTAAATTAAGAAGAACACTACTAGACACTTTACGTACACAAAAAAATTGATAATGAAGTCGATTATCAACATAAAAAAGTAATTTCAAATATAATATAGATATACTGCAAATACTACTAATATAGATATAAATAGATATAGATAATTAATAATAATAATAATAATAATAATAATAATAATAATAATAATAATAATAATAATAATAATAATAATAATAATAATAATAATAATAATAATAATAATAATAATAATAATAATAATAATAATAATAATAATACTATTTGTAAAACTGAAATTACCCACTACTTCACACCTTTTTATGCTCACACGTCTATTAATTAGTGAAGTAGTGGGAAATTCAGTTTCTGATTTTCACATCTATAAAAGCACTGTAGTCCCAATTTAAAATTACAATACTTTCACATTCATCCAGCTATAAACCCTAGATACAGAAGCAGCTCTGATGGCGCCTTTTTTCAGCTTGGTGAAAGACCTCACACCAGCTACCACACTGTGGGTTATGCGAGTGCGACTGGTTCGCAGCTACGAGGCACCTGCATACGGCAATAAGAGTGAAGTGGCAAGCTTTGAGTATATATTCCAAGACAAAGAGGTTAATACAAAATCGATAATTCAATTACAATCTCTGTTTTTTGTATAGTAACAACAATAATTGTACTCTATTTACTGTGTTTAGGGTGATCGTGTCCATGCCACAGTTAGGGGGCCGTGTATGAGGTCCTTCAAAGAAAAGGCTATGGAGGGCCATCTTTATGCTTTGAAGGACTTCATTGTCACAGAAAATCGCATGAAATTTAGGACTTCTCCCCATCTACTGAAGATCATCTTTTTAAAGAAAACAAAAATGCAGGAAATTTTTGATGATCAATTTCCAGATATTGTGCACGACTTTAAACCTTTTAAAGAGATTGAAGAAAGCAAAGAAATGCTGCAATTTCTGCTGTTTGGTGAGTAGTATTTTAAACATCTTAACAAATTAATTAATGTATTTTAGTATATTTGTTAAATTATTTGAAAATACTCAAGGATATTACCTTCTTATCAGATGTCATCGGACGTGTTGTATCCTGCCAGCTTCCACCAATAACAACAGCGAAAGGGAAACGGTTGGAATTCACCCTGCAGGACAGCAACCAAACGAATATTAACTGCACTTTATGGGACGACTACGTTAACGAATTACTGCCGTTTCTGGAGTCAAATTCTGAGAAAAGCATTATCGTGATGATTGAATTTGGAAGAGCATCAGTGTTTGGAGGTAAAATAATCAAATGCATCTTAATACCTTACCAATGTTAAACAATATTTTTCTCATAATTTTATCTCAATTAACAGATCAAGTGAGGTTCTGCAATACTTATAATGTCACAAAAGTTACTGTGAATGGAGAAACTAAAACATTCAAAAATTTCACCAAATGGTATGTTCATATATTATCAATTCACATTTATCTTCGCTTAATTAAAAATATTGACAACAAACTTGAACTACAATGTTAATCACAATATTTGATTGTTTTTTAAACCAGTTTGGCAGATTCAAGACATGTGAGTGCTGTCTTAACAACTGTTGAGAGCAGTTCCGCACCAAGCATCGAAAACACTTTCAAGAGTGGGAAAGCTGATGTGAAAAACTTGGCAGAAATAGTGCGCTATGACAAGGATGGGGTTTTTTGGGTCGAGGCCACTATCATTCAGCTTGAGACACTAAGAGAATGGTGCTACTTGGCATGTAACAAATGTTCTAAAAAATTAAGCAAAGATGGCAGCAGTTTTCTATGTACGAGGTGTGGAGCAAGAGGTGTTCGTGGACACTACAGGTACATATCTTTATCAAAATAAGTTCAGTTTAGCTAAAAATTTCGTAATATTCTATCTAACCACACTAAATTGTCAAACAAAGGTATAAAATAGAAGTTCTGGTACATGACGGAAGTGCGGTTGCAAAATTTCTACTGTGGGATCATGAATGCACTGAACTAATTGGAAAAACTGCAGCAGATGTGGTCAAGGCACATGTATGGCAGTTTTTACCTTTTATGGAGGTTTAGCAGTAGTTCATAGCACATGCATAAACTAACTTTGAATGTTTTAATGCAGCCAGAAGCCTTTGATTTTATCCCACCAGTGATTGAAGAGGCCCTATCAGACCGTGTAGGCCTCTTCAAGGTGCAAGTGAAGGAAGGTGATCAAAATCGTCACTCAGCAACTTATAATGTCACGAAACTTTCTGCTGATGAAAAGATTCTAGGAATCTACTACAATGTTTATGTTAATCAAAAGGTTTGAAGAAATTCAAAAAGATTTGAAAACCATCTTAAAACCAATGTCTAACTCATTCATTTGAACTATGTCACGTTTTGTGCAGAAAAAAAGTTGCCTCATTGATGAAAAGAAAAAGGAGCAAGTTGTTGATGAAAATGAAGGTAATGTCCCAAACATCACTGATGGGACAGTAGACATTGAAGAAATCAATGAAGAAAAGGAAAAAGAGCAAGTTGTTGATGAACATGAAGATAACATTCTAAAAATCAATGATGGGACAGTTGAAATTGAAGAAAAAGATGAAGAAAAGGGAAAGGAGCATGCTGTTGATGCAAATGAAGCTAAGGTTGCCAAAATCACTGAAGTGGCACTTCGCAGTGAGATAGGAAAAAAGAGAAAAAACAGCCCAGAGAATGACAAATGAAGATTTATTCTTACAATTATCTACTATGTTTCAGTTTACTAGGATTTCCAGCTTCAAAAACATGTTTTGCTTAAGTAGGTCATTTAGGTTTCAGTATGTTACTTCTTAGGGTGATTCTATCAGTGTTGTTCTTGCAATTCAGTCTACTATTAATGAAAACTTTTATTCAGTATCATATTTGCCATATATTCTACTAATTTCCAAACAAATAAAAAATACAGAAGAACTTACCATATTTCAAAGAAGTACAATATTCTTGCTCTGCTGCCCTCTTAGTTACCTTCACATAAAACAAATTATATCAATAAAAAATTAAGCCATACTTGAAAAGGGAATACGAATATAATACATGTAAGTACATTAAAAATTAAAAATCTTAATATAAAAATAGAAGTTAAATTAAACATTTAATAAAAAACAACAATAATATTCAGTATTTCTGTAGTACCATATTTCTTCCAGAAGAACGTTATATTACATCACAAATGAAGCCTCCAGTAGAAACAAAAATAAAATTATGAATCTTATCATTGACATCTCAAAAGCATGTGATATAATATCTTCAGGGAATAAATTTCAACAAAACATTATTAATATTGTATAGCGAAAAGAGTAGGATAAAAAAACTCCAATGAAAATTGATTCCCATAATGTCCAAAATTATTGACGAAGTGAAGACCAGAACATCTTTCAATAAAATAATGGTATATAAACATCATTTCGTGATGAAACCAATTATAACACAACAAGACAACAATTCTAATATCAATTCAAACTACTATTCGTTGTTAAAAAATAAAAGATCGGTGACGTAGATTAAAAGTAACATTGGAAACACCTTAGTGATATTATGATACATCTTTTTAAATATTTAGCACAGTTATAGACTATAAGTTTCACAATGTTATAAATTATATCATCATATCCTTCATAAATAATGTTTTCGTACAACATTAATAGAATTAGCTCTTTTAATCTGACCCTTCTTTTGCCCTATGTCTATCCTACAGCTTTGACTCATATTAACCACACCAGAATTGATAATATTAATAATAGGGAAAAATATAAAAAAGATATAAATAAAAAAAGAAAACCAATGAAAAGTGATTCCCATAATATCCAACATCGTCGGCCCAATAAGAGACCATATCATATTTCCATAAGTGGGCTACGTAAGACCAAAAAATTGTCAAGAGCACCAAGACCCATTTTAGTGAATTGCAACTAAAAGGCTATTCAAATTGGGCCACGATTTTCCGTCTGTTAAAAACAAACTTTAGAGTTGAGCCTTCTTTTGAATTTCATAATTTTTTTTTTACCAATTTTTGCAATAAAAACTAATAAATTAGTATATTGTTTAAAAAGAATAGAACAAAGAAAAAAAATTAAATAAGAATACATATCATTATGGATTTAAAAATAAATCTGACCTCCTAAAGGTCAAAAGATGTTGATAATATCAGGTATAAGGAAATACAAAATAAATAGATTGAAGGTTTATGGAAAGTTAAAAATAAACTGGTCTTCTAAAGCCCAAAAGACGTCATCAACCGAAAGGACCTCATTATTAACTGCGAAGAAAGTAAACAACATGTACAAAAGAAATGGGCCACCTATCAGAATACACAATCGGGCCACGTTTTATTCAGTTACATCCCAAAAATATAAAATAGATTTAGTGAAGTTCAAATTCATATTCATATCATGATAATAACATAGAAAAACTGACATAAACCAACAGATAAAAGAAAGAAGAAAGAACGAATGAGCAATTGAGAGAAAAAGATATTACCCACCAAGAAACTGATTCTTTCCCAATCAGACGAAATTGGAGATTATTCTGTAACCCAGAAAGAAAGAAACAGCGGAGTAGAGGACGTTGGAGAGGATTCCCGCATTGGCAAAGAAACGATTGAAGACGGAAATTGAGTCTACAGTTGACTGGGTATTAAATCTGGGAAATTTGAAGATTATAGAACAGAGGCGGGTGCAAGACTAGGTTAGTATTTAGATTTTAATGATTTCATTTTTCGTATTTAGGTTAGTACTAATAGTCTGACTCTTCACAGAAGATGTTTATTCAGTTAAACCAACATAATAGAATTAACATTTCCTCATTCTAGAGAGTCACTCATAATTAAACAAACGAAGGCAGAAATAGGTTTTATGATAAATTTACACCACAATAGATAGAATGTTTCCAATTTATTTCAATTCTGTTATCATTTTACTCTTTAATCCAAATTTACTTGGTATATGATAGTTTTATGTTCCTCTATACATCGTTCTGAAACTGCTATTATATGATCATGAATGCTAAGTAAACCTGCCGTGAAATACACTAGGATACAATAATGTTTCTCACATTAATAAGTTACATTCATGTTACATTAATAATTTAAGAAACCTTTTTATGCAGAAAAAGACTTTCAAAATAATTTATATAAACGTGATGATTTTTGTTTAATTTACCTAAAAAATTTAATTTCAACTTTATAAAGTTGTATATTTTTTATTTTTTGTATATAAATTAAAAGGGCAAACAATTATCAATATACAAGACCCTCTTGATATAACGAATAAAAGTAAAAAAAAATGTAAAAATAGTACAAAATTGCAACTTCAAAAGTCACCCATCTGAAAATTTAAGTTCGACTTCCTGAAGCCCAACCACTTCCAATAGTGATAAACTCTAAACTCAGATCCAAAACTCAAATTTGAAATACAAAAACATTTCATAATTCTGTGTCCAATTCGGGGATACTGAAATGTTTAAATTTACACTTATGATACCACAGTCGTTGTAGTAGATAAAGAAAGGGTTTTCGGTAATTTCAGCTAAGAACCACATTTAATCTCTTCTTCCAGAGATATAACATGTTCTATCAACTGATTTTTTAATATAAAAACTCAGATCCAGAACCGAAATACCACATGCAACAAATATCTAACACATCCAGATCAAAATCGTAAATATAGAAAGGGTTTTAAATGATTTTAGCTCAGATCCTCAGTTATACTAGTCCTCCAGAAATAAAGACATGTTTTGTCAACCGGTTTTTTAACATAAAACTCAAATCCACATCTGAAAAGCACATGCAACTAACTTTGTACAGATCTAGATCAAATTCGTAGATAGAGAAAGTGTTTTCGGTTATTGTTAAAATAACATCACCACTTACTTTTACAGATGTAGATCAAAACATGCTTCCTGCCATTGCTTGGCAACTAAAAATGTCCCCTGGCTTGAAATCGGAATTTTATTGCTATTATTTAGCAAAAAATTCCAAATATCATCAGATTTGATATAAAATAAAAACTAAAACCTTTATAAAGTAAAAATTTATAAAGATCTCAGAAAACACACCGATATTACCATCATCAGTTCAAAATAGCTGGAATGTCGTTTCTTACGGATCCAAGTCCAACAAACAACCAGCTATAGTGAACTTAAGATAAAGATATCCTGGTTTGAAATCGGAAGTTTGTTGCTATTATTTAGCAAAAACTTCCGAAAACACCCAGTTTTGTTGTACCACAGACCCACTGAACTAATTTTTACAATAAAAAGGTGTAAAAATTATAACGATAAAACTTTCGAAAAGATTATAACGATAAAACTTTCGATCCAAGTTTTTGAGCTAGAGAAAAACTAACAAATATCAACAGTGTACTATGCAAGGAATTAGATAGGACCACAGAATATTCAAGAAGGTCGGTGAACATTGCATCTTAGAGAGAGAGAGATTTAGAGAGAACTATAGTGACAGCGCTGTAGAGAGAGAGAGAGAGTGAGAATAGAGTGCCCTTTCACTGCCTTATATAGAAGGGAGGTGGAAAAATAGGGTTTTGGTCTGGGCCGGCCTCTTTTCAGTTCTTACATGTTACAAACGGGCCGGCCTAAACTCGGTTTTCACATGTTTCAATTGGGCCGTGCAAAAGCAGTATTTTCAGAAATAATGGGCATGATACGAGGCCCACTACCTCGAAAGCCCAATTGGGTTTTTAAACCCATATAGCCTGATGGGCTATTAAATTAATTTAGGCCTAACCCATGAGATATGATGGGTTGTGCAGTCCATGATTTAGGTCAGGCCCATATTCAAAAATTTATGTGACATGCTCTTAATTTTATTTTTTTTATTGTTTAATTTAAATTATATCTATCAAATGTGTTATGATTAATATCTTTTGAAAACACTCTAATACTTATAAGGTTAAGTTAAATACAACAACTAATTGAATATATTATTACTTTTATAATTAGAATGTCAAATACTATAATAAATTTATGACGATTTTTTATTTTTATTTTATACATCCTATAATATATATATATATATATATATATTTTATATATTTTTTTATATTTTTATATATATACATCCTATTATATATATTTATATTTATATTTAGCATCAAATAATGCTTTTTATATGTACATGTATTCCAACTCTAAATTAGTACGTGTGTTTTTTTGTTTGATCAAAGATATAAACAAAAAAATGGATCCCTCCAATGCAAGAGAAGCAAGAAATTTACGCCATAGTAGAATGAAAAAAAAGCCCAATCAGTTCGATCCGTAAGCATTTTTTTTAAATATATCTTATTTTTTCCCGAGGTTAATGTTAATATATGTTATATTAACATGCACTACTTTCTTTTTCCACTTCCATTAGGGGAATTAGATAGTACGCCGAATAAAATTCCGCGTTCAGATGGATGTGCTATATCTGCTCCCTCATCAGCTGCAATATCATCACCTGCTGACACGAGTGAGCTTTTTTCCATTATTTGCATTTATTCAACAATAGTAATTGTTTAGTTTCACAATTACAAAATGTTTGATGCGTTGTATTGGTAAAAATATATGTAATTTGCATTTTTTAGGTAAGTTGCATGCTGCAAGATTACTTAGAGCTCGGTCGCAACGTAGTAATACATTCATTTCAGGATCAACTTCAGTGAGGAATAACCCAGGTATTTCATATTACATTAAATTAATTGTTAATTGTTAATTTATAAATAAAAAGTTTGTTAAACAATAAAATTATTTTTTTCCCTATATATTTTAACATAATCACACCATTTATTTATAAGTTGCCTTTATTATTTAGCCAAATTTGAAAGAAAAACCCACCAAGAATGTATCTGACTACCTTCACCACTGCCCAATGTTACATTTAAAAAGTCTAATGCAATTGCTGTGTTTGTATTCTTAACATATATTTCTTTTTATAATATTGTTCCGATATTTTATTAAATAGTGAATGTTGACTCTACGTTACGAAGGGGTTTATCTCAATTCTCAAACACCAACTTGCCTTCTACTTCAACCACACAAGGTACATTTGCAAACTTCATTTTAACCTACTATAACCCATAAATGTTGCATATCCCTCAGAGACTACATAACATACCCGATTTATGGAAACTTTATATTTATATTCAATGTTGTTTCTACTTTTAAATGGCTCTCAACTTAAAATTTCCACTTTTCCCAGAAAATACAACGAATCAACAGCCTTTTGGAGAAAGTACCAGGTACTATTATTTTCATTTTTTTGATGTCCTATATTGAATTTTACTAACTCATATTTCTTTTTCAGTTCCATACCAAATAAAAATGATCTACAACCCTCTACCTTTCCTATTCTAAATGAAGATTATGACATTATTTATGAGCGTACTAACTCTACAGGTATCCATAACAAAACAATAAACAATTTACTTCATATTAGCAACACTTCATATTGTGACTATATCAACTTCATATTATAGATTCCTTATATTTATTTTCTTTATTTTAGAGTATTGGGATCTAGGTGATGCGGACCATATGTGTAAATATTGCGGTGCATTTTTCTGATATGATGAGCGATTGAGGTCTACTTATGGAGCAAAAAGACCAAAATACTCAACTTGTTGCTTGCAAGGAAAAGTTGTACTTCCAAAGATGAAAAAACCTCCACAGTTGTTGATGGATCTTCTAAGTGGCAACACTCCAAAAAGCAATCACTTCATAAAAAACATCAGATCCTACAACTGCATGTTTTCTTTCACATCAATGGGAGGAAAAATTGATAACAGTCCTAACACGGGAACATCTCCACCAATTTTCAAGTTGCACGGTCAGAACTACCATTTTATTGGAAGCTTGATGCCAAATAGCTTGATGCCAAATGAAGAACACAGTCCAAAGTTTGCTCAACTGTACATATATGACACTGAAAATGAGGTCACAAACAGAATAAACTCTGTTAGGTATGTTTTTAATTTAATAACCTACACACTAACATACCAATAAATCTAATGCTTTTTTATGTTTATTTGATGTTGCCGCTCAAATATAACTATTTAGGTCAAGCAACAACTCAGATGGACTTCACACCGATATTATTAAAGATTTGAAGGAAATGCTTGATGATAACAATGTTTTAGTGCAATGCTTTAGGATGGCAAGAGACAAACTTCAACAGTGTAGTGATGTCAGTGTTAAGTTGAAGCTTATTGGTAGAAGAGATAAAGATGGTAGGATGTATAACCTTCCAACAGCTTCTGAAGTAGCAGCATTGATTGTAGGGGACTTTGATGAAGCATTAGGTAATCGGGATATCATTGTGGAAACACAAGGTGGATATCTGCAGCGGATAAATGAGCTACATGCCTCTTACCTAGGTTTTCAGTATCCACTGATATTCCCATACGGAGAAGATGGATATCACGAAGACATCTCATTGTCGAACACCACAAGTAATGCACCAAAAAAGAGGATAGATATCCGACAGGGATAGATATAGATAGAATCATATCAGCTGAAATTCCAGATGTGAATATATATCCTGCTTACTATGCTGCAGTGCAGACATTTATGATACATGGCCTGTGCGGGGATGCTAACAAAAATTCTCCATGCATGTCTGAAAAGGGTTGTACTAAGTTTTTCCCGAAAGATTTTGTAGACAACACTACTTTCAGTGATGATGGCTATCCAATTTACAGGCGAAGGGATAATGGAAGGAATATCATGAAAAATGGAGTACCTGTTGATAATCGATTCATAGTTCCACACAACCCTTATCTCTTACTGCGATACGGAGGACACATGAATATGGAGTGGTGTAACCAATCACGTTCCATTAAGTATTTATTCAAATACATAAACAAAGGGTGTGATCGGGCAACTGCACAGTTCCTGAAGAGCAAGAAGGATGCACAGAATGGTAAAGTAATTGACGAGGTCCAAATGTACTACGATTGTAGATACGTTTCACCATGTGAGTCCATGTGGAGAATTTTTGGGTTCGATATAGCATATAGAGAACCTGCTGTGGAGCGGTTGAGTTTCCATCTTCCCAGCGAACAAAGTGTTGTTTTTTCAGAAACTCAAGACATTGAACATGTCATTGATGGTCAGCCTTTCAACACAAGCAAGTTTGAAGCTTGGTTCAAGGCAAACATAGAATATCCAGAAGGAAATCACCTCACATATGCAGAATTTCCTCAGCACTTTGTTTGGAAACATGACGGAGAAAAATGGATTCCTAGGAGTCAGGGAATTGCTTTGGGAAGACCATATTATGTCCCACCAGGAGCAGGTGATACTTATTACCTTAGATGCTTAATTAATGTTATTCGTGGAGCCAAATGTCACGATGACATGAAAGTAGCACATCATATACAATATGATTCATACAGAGACGCGTGCTATGCATTTGGTCTTTTGGAAGATGACAGTGAGTATATTGATGGAATAACTGAGGCAAGTTTTTGGGCATCTGCACATTCTCTACGCACTATGTTCTCCACTTTATTAACAGAGAACTGTATGGGGAGACCAGAAATTGTTTGGGAAAAATGTTGGGTGTATTTGTCGGACGACATCCTATACAAACAACGTCAATTTTATCACAACAAAGCTATGCATATGAATTACATTCATTTTTGAATAATTCTTCAACTGTACTTTATTCTACCACTTCACTAATCCAAACCCCTGCACTACCTTCATAGATCTAGAGCTAACGGAGGCTCAAATCAAGAACCTTGCTCTCATTGAGATAGAGAATGTACTGCGTAGTTGTGGAAGTAGCCTAAGAAACTTTAACACAATGCCACTGCCGGATTTCGAAGATATTGCAACATGCCCGAACAGACTGTTGCATGAAGAGTTGCAATATGATAGATGTTTATTGTCAAAGGAGCTTAAAGACCTACTCCCAAAGTTGACGGACGAGCAACGCGTTATTTTTGACAAAATTATGGCATCAGCTCAAGGAGACATGGGTAAGACTTTCTTTCTTTATAGCTATGGAGGCACTGGAAAAACTTTTGTTTGGAAAACATTATCTGCAACAATCAGATGTAAAGGACAAGTGGTTTTGAATGTTGCTTCATGTGGAATAGCATCCTTGCTTCTTCCAGGAGGTTGAACTGCGCACTCACGCTTCAAGATACCGTTGAAACCACATGAAAAATCAATGTGTAGCATCAAGTTGGGTAGTGAGCTGGCTGAATTAATTGTGAAAGCAAAGCTTATTATATGGGATGAGGCTCCCATGATGCACAAATTCTGCTTCCAAGCTTTAGACAAAAGCCTTAAGGATGTTATGAAATGCGTTGACAATGAAAACGCGAAAAAGCCATTTGGTGGTAAGACGGTTGTTTTTGGAGGTGATTTTCGTCAAATACTACCGGTTATTCCAAAAGGTCGACGACAAGATATTGTAAACGCAACGATTAACGCATCTTACATATGGGACTCCTGCGAAGTTCTTCGGTTGACGAAGAATATGAGGCTGCAAAGTTTAGGTTCAGAAACTGAAGGTACAACTTTAGCTGAATTTTCAGATTGGTTACAAGATATTGGAAATGGGACAATTGGGGAAGGAAATAATGGTTCAGCCATCATACGAATACCTGATGATATACTACTGCAAAATGGTCCCGATCCAATTGCAACAATTATCGAGAGCACTTATCCTAACCTATCTGAGAGAATTCATGACCCTGAATATCTACAACAGCGAGCTATACTTGCGCCAACTTTAGATGTTGTTGACTCTATAAACCAGTATATGATTGAGAGGAATACTGGAGATAGTCGTCAATATTTCAGCTCCGACAGCGTTAGTCAATCAGATATGAATGGAGATATTGCTACAAATGTCCATACACCTGAATTCCTAAACGGAATCAAGTGTTCAGGAGTTCCAAATCATGAATTATATTTGAAGGTAGGAACGCCGGTGATGTTGCTAAGGAACATTGACCCAAGCAGAGGTTTGTGTAACGGTACAAGACTTCTTCTTATCAGGCTAGGAGATCATGTCCTTCAAGCAAAGATAATGACCGGATCAAGTGCAGGTGAATTGGTATTGATCCCGCGATTATCGATGACTCCTTCAGATTCAAAAGTACCTTTCAAATTTCAGCGACGCCAGTTTCCTATTACCGTTTCATATGCCATGACAATTAACAAAAGTCAAGGTCAATCGTTAACTAACGTTGGACTTTACTTGCGTAAGCCTGTTTTTAGTCATGGTCAGTTGTATGTTGCTTTTTCACGAGTCACAAATAGGAAAGGTTTGAAAGTTTTAATATGTGACGATGAAAAAAAACATATCAACACCACTGTCAATGTTGTATATAGGGAAGTTTTTAGAAATTTATAATTTCTTATTCGTATTCTATTGGACTAAAATTGTTTAAATTCCACCTCATTTCATACTATTTCATCTTTGTTTACGTATATAATATTGTAAATATTCACATTGTACATATTACAGTTTCCATTGTCGCAGGAGTTCTCATTTATTTTTACTTTTTTATTCACAACAGAAAGTCTAACCTGCGCATCGCACGGGTGGACATCTAGTTATACTAAAAGAGGGTTGCATAAAAATAGGAAAAGACACATGTCTCTTCCACAATTTTTCGCCGTATTTTTATTTTGTTTTAATTATTTAAAAATATTCTTAAATACGTAGAGAGTCCCTAAAGAAGGGGAGCATGCACCTTCTTTTGTGGGTTCTCCTCCAATCATTTTTTTTTTCTTTTATATTTTTTTTTTTTATCTTTTGCCTTCGAAATTTCAAGGTCTTATAACTTTTTCGTCTCAACTTGATTTTTCATAAGAAATACATCAAATTATTTCTCTTTTGACGATCTTCGGTTTGACATCCATAATACATATATTATAATTAAAATATTAATCTTTAAGTATAAAATACCTTTTTAGGATATTAATGATGTATTTTGATCTTCTAAAAAAATGATATATTTTGATTTCTAGACATTTTTATATAAAATTAAAATTTGATAGAATTCCAAAAATAATTTTTTTTAACTGATTGAAATTTTTAGAAGTTTAAAATTATTTACTTTACTTTTACTTTTTTTTTATCCTAATAATTTTTGGATAGTTTAAAGTATTTGGTTGAAAAAAAATTCATAAAAAATATAAATTTGTTAGGTTTACGCTTTACAATAGAAAGAAAGCTTAAGATATATTTGCTAAAGTGATTTTTTGATTGAATTAGTTTGCTTATTATTTTTTTCTATTTTGTGAAAAGAAAAATTATGTTAACTACAAAAATAATAAGCCGATTATTTTTTATTTGAATATGACATGATAATATAGTTTGCCACTCATATATTTAAGTAACTAATATGTTTGCGGCTTCTTATACTAATATTATATTATTTAATACATGTGATTTTCAAACAATAATTATTCAAAATATTTGACATTGTTTTTTCATTATATGCATATGTAATTATTACAACATGTGTAATGCACATTGAAATAATAGGGAGGGAAATGAATCAAATTTCAAGTGTGTATTTTTAATTTTACTTTAAATATTCAGCATAATCAGATCATGCATTCAAATAATTGAATTAACAAAATTTATGAAAATATAATCAGTAGTTTCAATTTGTGAAAATGAAATATATTAAAAGTAAAAATATATTGAATAGTAAAAAAAAGGGTTAATTACGAAATGCAACCTGTACTATTGGCCTTTTTTCCATTTCTAGTCCAAACTAAATATTTTTTCCGATTGCAACCTGTATAACGCGTTTTTGTTGCAGTTTGCAACTCCGGCCATATTTCAGGCTATATAGGCCATGTGCCATGCACATGACCTCCATGGGCCAATAATATGGCGACACGTGGCCACTAATAAAAAAAATCGAAAAAAGGAAACAAATACTTATAAATTATTTAAAAATTTTAAAATAATTCATAAAAAATATAAAAATAATTTAAATTTATAAATATTTCATATAAAAAATAAAAAAATATTTTGAAAATTTGAAAATTCAAGAAATTAACAAAAAATTCTAAAATTAATTTTAAAAATTCTGAAAATAAATATAAAAAAAAATCGAAAATACTTTTATTTTGAAAAAAATCGAAAAAAATTGTAAATTATTTAAAAAAATAAAATAATTTATTAAAAATAAAAAATTATATAAATTTCTAAATAATTTTATTTAAAAAATTAAAAATATATTTTGAAAATTTTAAAATTCAGGAAATTAACAAAAAAACCTAAAATTTATTTTAAAATTTCTAGAACTAAATATAAATTTTGAATAATTATTTTGAAATTTTCAAATTCATTTAAAATCCAATAATTAAAAAAAATTATTTTTGAAAACTATTTTAAATGAATTTGGGAATTGAGAATTAAATTTTCAATTCCTCTCCATTTTCTTTACGTGCGCGTAGAACAATAATAATGATCATGGACAGTAGAAGTCTGAGTCTTCTCCGATAAACCTGGCTTTTCGGCCTGAAACCCGGCAGCTATTCAAGTGGCAAGATGACGACGGAACTGCGAGAGGGAAGGCTGACTTCTCTTTTTTTTTCTCTTTTTTTTTTTTTCTAGTTTGACGTCTGCACCAGACAGCTGAATCTCCTTCAATGTGTCCGCCAACGAGATAATTTTAAAATTCAGGAAATTAAAAAAAAAAAAAAATTATTCTTAAATTTCTAAAAAAACTAAAATTCAGGAAATTAACAAAAAAAAAAAAATAGATTTTTTGTTAATTTCCTGAAATTTAAAATTTTCAATTTTTTTTTTTTTGCATTTTTTATATAAAATTATTTAAAAATTTATATAATTATATATTATATATTTTTAATAAATTATTTAATTTTTTTAAAATAATTTACAATTTTTTCGATTTTTTTCAAAATAAAACTATTTTTGATTTTTTTTATATTTATTTTCAGAATTTTTAAAATTAATTTTAGATTTTTTTTTTGTTAATTTCCTGAATTTCAAAATTTTCGAAATATTTTATTTTTTTATATAAAATTATTTAGATATGTATATAATTTATATATTTTTAATAAAAAAATTTACTTTTTCAAAATAATTTATAAGTATTTTCGATTTTTCTTTTTTTATATACTTAAGAATTTTTAAAATTAATTTTAGATTTTTTTTGTTAATTTCCGAAATTTTAAATTTTCAAAATATTTTTTTATGTTAAATATTTATAAATTTAAATTATTTTTATATTTTTTGTGAATAATTTGAAATTTTTAAATAATTTATAAGTATTTTTTCTTTTTTTTTTCTTTTTTTTTTTAATTAGTGTCCACGTGTCGCCATATTATTGGCCCATGGAGGTCATGTGCATGGCACATGGCCTATATAGCCTGAAATATGGCCGGAGTTGCAAACTGCAAGAAAAACGCGTTATACAGGTTGCAATCGGAAAAAATATTTAGTTTGGACTAGAAATGGAAAAAAGGCTAATAGTACAGGTTGTATTCTGTAATTAACCCTAAAAAAAATATGAAAAAAATCTAACTGGTAGTTTCAATTTGTATTAATGCAAGATATTACATTTAAAAGACAAAAAAATATCAACTGCCAATTTTATATTCTCAAATAATATGTAGGCTGATAATTTTTTTTTATATTATTATTATTGAAAAAGTACTCATCCGTGCATCGCACGGGTAGACATCTAGTAATAATAATGGCGGCTAGGTGGCCTACCTAGGCCACCTAGGCGCTAGGCATCAGAAACCGATTCGTCTCCGCTTTTCGCCTTCTGCAATCATGATCCCAACGAACGTGACACATTTTACTATATTTCAATCCAAATGTCCCTTTGAGTTGGAGGTTATAATTTTATCAATTCATTTAAAATGACTTTATTAACCCTGATTGCCCATCTTCTCTGCACATATTTAAATGGGTTTTCTTCATCCCACCGTTCATACTTTAACTTCTCTTCTCTCAACAGTAAGCCGTTACAACGGGCTTCTTCTCTGCATAAAGGTAACAATTTTCATAACCAATAAATTTTTATTTATTTATTTACTTTTGTGTGGAGTATTTTATTGTTATTGTGAGGCTGGTGATTCTTCTGCAAATCAAATTTCTGATTTTGCCTCTTTGTGATACCAAATATGTTGGTGCTTGGTTGGATTGAAATAAGTTTGAGATATTACTCTAACTTGAAAATTTTTGAGGTTTCGTTTGGATTGAGAAATTTGGAAATCGAGGAGATTTTAAATGAATTGATTTAAAATCATTTTCTAGGTTGAAATCTACTCATTTCAAATCGCTTGTTTGGAACCTTGGATGTTTGAATTTGAACAATTGAATTTAAATGTTTAAATTTTTCTTCTTTTATTTTTTCTAAAAGAAAAGAGTATAATGGAAGTATGAGTGTGAAGTTTTAGATCTACTTATTTTAAATCGCTTGTTTGGATGTTTGAAATAGATTGATTGATTTTAAATTGTTTATTTTTTTTCAATTTTCTTTTAAAGAAAATAAGATGATAATGAAAGTATGAATGTGGTTTTTTTATATGTATATGTGAATGAGTGTCAAGTTTGTGTCTAAAGTAGTTTTCATGTACACCAGTTGTACGGATTTTAGATTATGATAATCCGAGTTTTTCATGAAAAAATACTAATGTTTTTGTTGAAAGGTATTACATGTTCTAAATAAAATATTATATTAAAAATATATTAGTATTTATACTAGAAATAACTCGTTCTGGAAAAAAATATTATGCCGAAAGGTATATCTTTTCTCTGAAAAAGTAATAATTTTCAGTATAAACAGTGATATCTTTTAACTAGGATATATTTTTATATTTATTAATTAGGATATATTTGGCTCTTATCTTTTATTTGTTATGATATATTTTGTTTGTTATATTTATACATATTTTGATTTATTTCCTATTAGAATTAGGATTGGTTGCTTAGGGCCCAAGTTAATATATTAGTATAAATAATAGTCTTCTTTCGTGTTTTGATGGTTGCTTTGTAGAGAAATAGAATCTGACTCTCAATTTGTCACATTCTTCGTATTCTTATCATCAACGAAGTTAGACCGGTACGTACTTCGTCCTGCATCATATTATGTTTACTCTTATCTCATTTGGCCATTTAACTATTGTAGTTTTTATATATATTTGTGTGTAGTATGTCTAGTAGAGGTGTTTGTAGTATGTCTAGGTGTTCATTCGGTTTCGAAATCAGAATTGAATCGAAATAGAACCGCCAGTCAACGATTCGATTAACTGTTGACCTTGCTTTGGTTCCAAACCAAAACTATAAGTTGTATATATCCGGTTTGGTTTTCGTTCGATTGTATTACAAATCGGGAATCGACGCTTGATATTTGAACTGTTGGTTACATCAGTAAAAAATTGGACAGAAGTTCTTAAAGAAATAGAAAAAAATTAAAACTGTTGAAACCGGTTGTTCAAATAGAACCGTCTACTCCTAAACAGTTAGAAATCGAAAATAATGAAAGTTTCGAAACTACTCATTTTAAATCCCTTGTTCGGGTGTTTGAAATAGATTGAGTGAATTTAAATTGTCTATTTTTTTCTAAAAGAAAAAATGATGATAATGAAAGTATGAATGCATGTGATGTGTGTGTATTCGTATGTGAAAGTGTGTAAAGTTTGTATTTGTGAAGTGTTTGCGTCTAGAGTAGTTTTCCGTACGCTAGTTGTCTCAATTCGAGTTTTTCATGAAAAATTACTAGTGTTTATGCTGAAAAGTATTACTAGTTCTAAAAAAAAAGATAAAACACAATATATGAGAGAGAGTGATGATGGATTTTGAAATAACAAGTTGCGGCAAGGATTTTAAATCTGTAATAAGTGAAATAGAAACGTAAAAGCTTCATGGCAAAGTCTCACATACACCAGCTGTAACACTAATACTCTTTCAACCATGACCAGAATTGCACGGATCTTGGTGTACAAAAAACCTACTCAAGCTAGGTTTATATATTTAATTTTTTTTATCAAACAAGTTAAAATCCATCCTTCCAAACAAATCTTTTTCCATTTCAAATAAATTCATTTAAATTCTTCAGGGAAAATTGATTTTCAGTTCTATATATTAGGTCTTGTCTAGGAAAAATATTATATGTTAGAAAATTTCAATTTTAGTCTTGTATATTCCAAAAGTTATCCAATTTAAGGATACTGGTCATCACCAACGGCCAATTTGGCCAGAATTAGTCACGTCTGACGCACGTGACTAATAAATTTGCGACAGATGAAAAAAGAAAGAAAAAAAAGAAAAAAAAAAAGGAAATACACCTCATCCTGGAATTAGGGATTAACTTTTTCTCTTTTTTCTTTTGGCTAGCTACTAAAGTAATTTAATGATGTGGTATGTCATCCGGACAAATACTTGACATATAAGCATCAACACTCGAAAGCCACATATTTATTAGTCTAATTCCGTCCAAATTGGTTGTCGGCGATGGTTAGTGTCCTTAAATTGAACAACTTTTGAAACATACTGGACTAAAATTGAAATTTTCTAACATACAAATTTCTTTCTAGACAAGACCTAATATACATGACTAATAATTAATTTTTCCCTAAATTCTTCTGTATAACTTTAGGCGGCGGCTATTCGCAGCCCACTTATCAATGTAGCCCACTTATATTTTAAAAATAAGTAAAAAAAATTCTTAATACAACCCACTCATTATCAATTATATCCTTTTTTATTAAATTATTAAATTATATCATTTAAAATAAATATTAAAAATATTAATTAAAATATGAAAAAGAAAAAAGAAAAGATTACTTGAATAACACAGAACGTTCTGATCACCATCTCGCAAGCATTTTTTCTGTGGAATTGATTATCGGCACATGAATTTCGTTAAAAAAGAAAATTGTGAATGCAAAAAGGCGACTGAAAAGAAAATGTGTCGTGTCGTTAAAAATCGAACACAATACACTGTATTTAGCCCCGTGTAATCAAAGGGTAACCACAATAAGTCCGTTTACTTTGTCCATATTAACTGATTTTATCATTGTTAATTAGATCCTCCATTAAAGAAACCTTGAAAAAATTAGGATTTATAGATTATGATAGAATGCATCTGGTGAAGATAATTTAAAGATTATGATAGAATGCGTCTGGTGAAGATGACAGGGAAGGAGATTTTTTTTTAATTTAAATTAAATATATTTAATGTTTTAAATTATTTATATTTTGTTATCATTAAAGGTAATATAGTTAATTTATAATGATATTTTAATTAATAAAATTAGTGAAGTGCATTAAAAAAAATTTGTGGGTTACGAATAATCGTCGTCATATTGTTTGGATAATTTTCCTTCTGTCGTTAGAATTCGATATATTAAATGTTCAACTACTTTTTAAGTATTGTCGGTCAATTTTGAATAGTTCAAACGGAGGTGTGGATTAGATGATAGGGTATGTTTGCTTTTGTTACTTTTATTTAGTAGAATATCTCTTTGATTTATTACTTTTTAATTATACTTATTTAATGTAGATAATACTTCTCCAACCTAGAACGAGTCCATTCTTAAAAAAAATAGTTTTGCTTCAGAAGTCAATGGCTTGTTTAAGAGGTGGTTTCTTGTGCATCAATTAAAATCTGTGCAATTCGAATCATGAGTAAAAAAATATTAGTATTTATTTCTAAAGATATTACATGTTATGGATAAAAAGGAATGAGAGTTTCCTTATTTTTTTGAAGTGTGCAAGTTTCCTTATTAAAATCTTTGACCGGGGTCAGAGGTTAAGAAAAAACAGATTTTGTGGAAATTTTAATGTTTTTAAAGGTGGAGATTTTGAGGGTGGAGATTGTGAGATAAATTTGTCATTTATGGGCTGACAAGTTAAGTTGGGACAAATCGAAAAGAAAAGTAGGTAAGTTAGAGCGGGACGAAGATAGTAGTCTTTATTGTTTTAGGTGGTTGATTTTTAAATAGATTATATTTTGTTTTTTCACGCTTTTGTCTGCATCAGTTGTTATCAAAGAATATATATTTATATATATTAATTAGGATATATTTGGTTGTTATGTTTTATTGGTTATGTTATATTTTGTTTGTTATAATCTATACATATTTTGATTTATTTCCTATTTGAACTAGAATTGGTTGCTTAGGGCTCAAGCTATTCTGTTAGTATAAAATAGGATTTCGTTCCTAATTATCTCATTCTACATGTTCTTATAATCAACGGAGTGAGACCGATACGTAATGATTGCTTTTTCCATACTTCTTCTTGCATCATAAAACGTCTAATCTTTATCTCATTTGGCCGTTTAACTACTGTGATTTATATATAGAGTGAGTCTTGTATGTGAATGATCACACGTGTGACGGAATACACTTTTACAGAAAACATTGATACTTTTACAGGAAAAAGTGATACTTTTTACTACATTGATACTTTTATAGATAAAGGTGATACTTTTGCTACAAAAAGTGATACTTTTTTTTATTCAAAAAATGTGATACTTTTACAGAAAAACGTGATACTTTTATCACGTGTTTAACTACTGTGATTTATATATGTGTGTATAGTATGTCTAGAAAAGGTGTTCATTCGGTTTCTAAATCAAAATTGAACCGGAACACAACTGGCGTTCAACGATTCAGTTAACCGTTGACCCAAATTTGGTTCCAAACCAAATCTATAAGTTGTATATATGCGGTTCGAAATTATTTCCACCGTATTATAAATTGAAAACCGGCGCTCGGCTTAATATATTTTGCTGCCACGTGTAGTCTAGATTGAATAACCGTTTGAAACGGGGTATGAAACCAACGGTTCCAGCTGAACAGTTGGTTTCAACAGTTAAAAAACGTACGGAAGTCCTTAAAGCAACAGAAAAAAATTTAAAATTATTCAAACCGGCTGTTCAAACCGCACCGTCAGTTCCTAGGTAGTTAGAAACCAAAACCCAAAGTCGTGATATGGTTAAGTTTATGGTAGGGGTGCCTGCTTCCTGAAATCGCCGTTTCTGAATCGAAATCGACAGTTCTAACCGGACGAACACTACTAATGCCTAATGTGCATGAGAAGTGTGTAGTGTATGGGAAGTATATGTTGTGTGGAGTGTGTGTACCACACGTATTGTGTGTGGTCTTGTGTGAAACGTGAGTATGTAGAATTGATTTCAAATCTATCTATTGGGAAGAGATTTGAAATCCATTAATTTTTAGATTTTTGCCAAACAAGTTGAGTGTATCATTATAAATTTTAAATTCATCCTCCAAACCCATAGGCTATCCCACCACCCAAATTGATGGATGTGTATTTGTTTCCTTGGATAAGGATATTTTTTATTTGCTTTTTTTTTTAAATTATGATTAGTTTCCTAGGGGCCAAGTTGTTTTATTAGTACAAATGTCTTTTCATTATTAGTTGGTTAAGTTAAATATTGATAATACAAAAATGGATTGTATTCCTAGTTTGTGTATCTCCGATATTTTTAGAATTACTTGATTTAGACCCACAACTCTGCCTGCACTACAAGAATTGTCGCTAGTCTTTTGCAACTATAAGAGTTGTTACTAAAAATAAATCTTTTTGTAACTATTAATAGTTACATAAAATATCTCATACAATTTTAATCAAATTTGCTACAATATGACTAGCTCTTTTGTAACTACTTGTAGTTACAAATACATTAGTAACTACAAAGTAGTTGCAAAAAATTTTTTTGCATCTTATTATAAGTGACTACCATATAGTAATTATTTTTAGATATTTGGTTACTAAATACTCCCTCCGTCCCGACTTAATTTGCACACCTGCTCCGGCACGTATATTAAAAGAAATAGATTTTGTGGAATCTTTGACTTTTTTAAAGGTGGAGATTGTAAGATTCCTTTCCATTTTAGGGGTATGCAAAATAGGGTGGGACGACCGAAAAAAAAAAGTGTGCAAATTAGAGCGGGACGGAGGGAGTATATTTTTGTGACTACTCTCCCTTTTTTTAACTATATTTTGTAATAGTAAAAACCTTGTTTC
Source organism: Ajuga chamaepitys (assembly GCA_958295605.1). NCBI lineage: Eukaryota > Viridiplantae > Streptophyta > Magnoliopsida > Lamiales > Lamiaceae > Ajuga > Ajuga chamaepitys. Next base: position 2,377,824 of record OY282505.1, on the reverse strand, counting down.
TGGTAGTGATGCCAAAATCAGAAATGCAATCACTACAATAAAACAAGCCTTTTGCATAAGACTTTTTGACACCACAATTGTGGTCACTAATAATAAGTTATTTGTGACCACTTGTTGTCACAAATCTCCATACAAAGTATTTGAGACAACTTTAAGACTACTTTTAGAGACAACTAGTTGTTGCAAAAAATATTTGAGATGCATTTGAGACCACTTTTGTGGTCACAAATATATTATTTGCGACGGAGTTATTGAGACAACAATAAAGTTGTGACAAATACTCATAAGTTGTGACAAATGTTCATTATTTGAGACCAATTTGCTTAAGTTGTGGCAAATACTCATTATTTGAGACCACTTTTTTGTGGTCTTAAAAAACCCTTTTCCTTGTAGTGAATCTTGTCGAATCATATTATTCAAGATATCTTGACACAATTCATAATGACGTCTAGTACCTAGCAAGGTCACCTCGCTCTCTCTCCTCTCTTTAGGCAACTCACTAATCTTATCCATGACGATTTATGCAGATCTTTTAGTTGGAATCAGTAGCTTTTAATGCTACATCCCATAGATCTTGACCAGCAACGCCCTTTCTTACATATGAAGCTATCAAAACCACCAAATAATCAGAGCATTGGTAGTCCAAAACCAACGGACCGGTTCACCTTCATCACCAATGGTCGAGCCGAGTTAGTAATCCCAATCGGGCCTCGCTTCCAGGTCGACGTTCCAGCATGGACTCATCCCCGTTCAACGAGTCGCCTTGAAGAGGGTATATCCGGTGATTCAAAGTGGTTGGGTACTCAAATATGGCCCCTAGAAGAAAGTAGTGAAGACGCGAACCATTGTATGATCGGAAAAGGGAGATTGGAGGCTTGTGAATGTGCATCCCCGGGATCAATAGAATGCGTTAGACATCACGTTGCAGAGAAAAAGTGCCGACTACGAATTGACCTTGGACCCGCCTTTTGGAAATGGAAGTTTGACGAAATGGGAGAAGACGTTTCCAAGTTATGGAATCGCCAAGAACAGAGGAAATTCGAATGTATAGTGAAAACAACCACAAAAACACAGGATAAGAGTTTTGTGGACTCGGCTCGGGAATGTTATCGGGGCCACTCCAAAAGGAGCATAATTAGCTACTATCTAAACGTATATATCCCAAGGCGAATAAGCGTACAAAGTAGGTGCAGCTGTGTAATTATTGATACTGACGATGAAGGTGAAGATATATTGTGCCTGAAGGGGAGCCGTAAGAGGCTCCAGGCAACTACTTATGCTTCAAGTAGTTGTAAATATGCAAAGACAGCTTCTAGTAGTTGTAAATATGTGAAGACGGCATACTTAACAGCCGGGAGATGAATTTTCCTGTCATTTTGGAGCACTCGAGATGTTTCAAGTTCTTGGTTATCAACTCCGTGGAATGACTTTCCACTAGATATCGGAAATATTTTCGTCCTTGGTTGGATGAATGAATCAAGTAGATGAAGTTGGAGATAGGAAAGGCATTTTGGGTTGGGATGTATAGGGATAGTACCTTTTGTTTTGATGGAATATGTTTATCGATAGACTAATAGAATATGATATTGATATTTTGATGTTAAGAGTTTCAAGTTATGGGCAAATATTTTTTGTTGGTGTCTTATTAATCTTTCTTCTTCTATTTCACGTGTTGGAGATTTTTGTGCTTATAGTGCATTCATGTTATGTGTAAATATGTTAATAGATGTATATATAGTGTGTGCGCGCGTAGAGTGTGCAGTGTGTGAAGTGTGTAGTAAGCGAAGTGTTTAAAATGTGCATTTTATGTGTTTGTGTGTGTTGTATGTATGTGAAATGTATGCTTAGCATGTGTATATAATCTTTGACTATGTGGTGTTATATATATAATGAGAATAAATTTCAAATGATCAGGTTGTGAAAAGAATTTCAAATCTATAAAAAATGAACTCAAAATTTAGAAAGGGATAAGAAATTTATTGATTCGTTTTTTACCAAACAAGTAGGGTGCATTTAATTTCAGATCTCAAAATTATAGCCAAATCTCTTCATCCAAAGCAATCTAAGAATGCATTTGGACGAGGTTGGATAGCTCAAGTGGCAGAGCATCTACTACCTAGGTTTTTGGTCTTGGGTTCGAGTCACCGTGAGGGGAAGGGGAGGGTTTTTTCTTTCTTTGTTCTTAGATTAGGAGAAAAAAATTAGAAAAAATCTAAGATTACATTTGGCTGAAAATTTGAAAATTAGAGTGATTTCAAATTCTGAATTTGAAAATCCACTCATTTCAAATATATTGTTTAAATGCTCTGATTCTAATTTGTAGTTTTGAATTGATCAATTTTTTTTTTCTAGAAAGAGGATGATGATGAAAGTGTGAATGTGTGTGTGTGTGTCTAGTGAGTGTGTGTGTGTGTGTATGCGTAGGTGTGAGTGTATAGGCTAGGTATGTGTTGCGCACTCGTGAATTGTGAAGTGTCCGCATGTGGAATGTGTGTAAAGCATGTGAAGTGTGTGAGTAAATTGTGTGCATTGTGTGTGTAGTGTATGCGCGAAGTGTGTATAGTCAAGGCCGGATCTAGTCATATCTGGGCGTCTGAGTCAAAGCATTAAAATGAATCCCTAAATTTGTATTTTTCTTCAATGTACAAACTAAAAAATCATAAAAAATGAAGGTTAAAACATTTATAATATTCAAAATATTTATATAAAATATAAGAAAAGAGTAGGTCTTGGGGGCACCATGTGCACAATAGTGCTATGATGCACCTGTTTGAGTCACAATCGTGCGTGGCCGTGACCAACTGTCGCGGCCGCGACCAAGTATCACGGTCGCGTCAACATGCATTATAGTTGATATTTGCATAAAGTATGTTTGACAATTTCATAAAGTATGTTTGAGACATAATTTTAAAGTGAACAAATTTAAGATACAAATTCCTAACATAGTGTACTTAAGGTATGTTTGATATTTACATAAAGTATATTTGATATTTACATAAAGTATGATTTCATAAAGGCTATGTTTGGTTGGGGTTCGCCCAACCCCTAATGGTTTGGCCCAACCCCTTCCTATGTTTGTTTATACAGGCTGGCTCAGCCAACTCAAACCACCACAAATTTTAATACCACTTGCTTCATAATACATTTTTAAAAGTTCAATTAAACCATCCTCTTTAATTCTAGGATCTAACATTTTAGCAACTAAAAATATGTCCGGGATTTTCATAAAATATTTGACCCATTTTGTTCTCATTTTGGAAATAGGTACACTTAAAATTGGGTCATTTTTGTAATAAAAAAATGCTAGTGGGGTCTTAGTCATATGATACTTGAAAAGTGCACTCTTTGACTCCTTAGTCTCCTTTGACGGTTTCGGTTCTTTCGGAACTCGACTTCCACTTGGATTTGTGTTCGGTCCTCAACTTTCTTGAGTAGGAATGTTCGGAAGTTCATCTTCAAAAGCGGCAAAGTGGGCGGCGGCGTTATCTCCTTCAAATTCAAAATAGTAAATTGTAAATAGTATATCGTATTAATGGAAAATATAAAGAAAAAAATTGGAAATAACAAAAAAATATGAAAAAAAGAACGAAAAAAATGGAGTCGAGATAATATACATTTACCTAGAACATTGGGAATGTCGATATCAATTGGGATGTCGTACAAATTGATAGGATCCTCCTCATCAAGGTTGTGGAGAAGTTGAGGTGGTAGTGGTGGACATGAAGAAGATGATGGCCCTCGTTTGTTGGAGAATCGGCCGGATGATGTTGATGATCCTCGACCACTAGACGTATTGATTTTTTTGTGGAGTTGAAGTAGAAGTTGAAATTTAAATATCGGTAGAGAAATAAAATGAACTAAAAATGTAATTTGAGAACCTTTTTTTTTTTTTTCGAACTTGAATAAAAATACAAATATGATTGAATTCATTGAATTGAACAATCAAACTAAAATTGCAATTTTGCAAGATAATGAGGCAAAAATAGAGAGATTATAGAGAGATAGATGAGATTGAGAGGTGTAGGAAAAATGTGGAAAGTGAAGGGGGATTTATAGGTGATTTTGGGGGTAAAAAAATAAAAAAGGCCAAAAATGACCGCCACTTTTTGAATCCAACGGTCCTGAGATCGTGGCCGTTGATTTCAATCGGCCACTTGATCTCAACCGTCCAAATTAAAAAAAAAAAAAAATTACGTTGGAACTGCCGGTTCCCGGTTCCGGTTCCGGATCGGAGCCTATCCCAACGGACATTTAATTTGGACCATTGGATGATCCAACGGTCAATTAATCTGGGTCGTTTGCTTTAAAATGTTAAAAAAAAATAATATAAAAATAAAAACCGGGAACCGCCGGTTCCCGGTTAGCAAATTTCAGGAACCATATTCGATTCGTAAAATCCGGTTCCGGAACCGTTGACCACGGGTTCCAACCGGTTATGTTCTCGGTTCCCGGAATCGGATGGACACCTCTAGATTTACTCATAAAGTATATTTGATATTTGCATAAAGTATGTTTGACAATTTCATAAAGTAAGTTTGAGTCACAATTGTGCACTGTCGCGCCCAGACTGCGCGGCCGCGCCAACTCCACAGCCCAAATTCTCTATTTCGGTCACAATTGGTCGCGGCCGCGACCGAACCGAATCGGGCCCGAACCACGTGAACCAGTGTCAAACCGGACTGATGCACAATAAGGCTATTTGTGCACCTTGTGAACAAGAGTTTTTGCCATAAGAAAATTAAATAGAATCCAAGTTGAAATAATTATTTAAATACAACTCGCCTCACAGTTTTTGCAACGAAAGTATTAATAAAGTCCATATATATCAAGTTACTTAATAGTATTAAATTTCAACTAGTTTAAAAGATAGCAATTAAATAAAAATAATAATACTAGTTGTTGACTAGTATTTGTTCCCAACTATTCTAAAAGATAGTAATTAGAAAGAAAAAAAATATTGTTTAATATTAGTCATTCTCAACTAATTGAACATGCAACAATTTTAAAAATGAAAGAAAAACGCGAGTATTTTAAATGGCCACAATTAACAAAGAAAAAAGGAAGTCCAAAATCAAGCCCCCCTTGTTAAGGGTGCATGTCCAGCTGAAAAAGGATTTGAAAATAATATCTCGAGGGGATACCATAGCTATTAGACTAGTTGACTTTATTTGTACAATCGTCATCTAAAAATATATGTATGTATTTTTATTTATAAGTACATAAAATTATTTTAGGGCCCCTAAAAATTTATAATTTTTTTGAGCCCCTAAAAATTTATACTCCCTCCGTTCCATAATAATTGACGTTTTAGAAAGAAAGGGAAGAATTAAGAATGAAATTTTTTGACAAATTTATCCCTCACTTAATTATTTATCCCTCTTATATGACTCCTAAAATTTAGCATCTTTAAATATTTATCTTTTCTCTCTTTGAAATTCCATCTTCTCTCGTCATTGTTGGAGAGTGAAACTCCGGCATCTTTAAATATTTATCTTTTCTCTCTCTGAAATTCCATCTTCCATCCTACAACTAACATACACTAAAATCTCATGGATGTACTAGATAATCTCTCGCATTTAGAGCATCTATTGTATGCTTCTCAATACTAGACAATTCTGGATAATGCTATTAGACATATATCCAGACAATTCCATAAGGCTATATTTAACTTTCCTCATTGTATCATTAAATCAAGCTATCTGTTAGAAATATAGACTAGGGAATTCCATAAGTAACTTAAACTATTTCTTTTATTCAATTTAAATTGGGGAATGAAGGAGGAAGAGGGGAAGAAAGCCGAGGGTGAGAGAATAAGGCGCGTGGAATAAGGAGGGAGAGGGAAGAAGGCGCTATAATAAGCGGAATATTTCGTGGAATAAGGAGGGAGAGGGAAGAAGGCGCTATAATAAGCGAAATATTTTAGGAGATAAAGATTTAACCAAATAAAGATATTTCTGATAGATTTAAAAGTAGAGATTTTTAAGAATTGAGTCAAGGGAGAAGACTGGTAGAATTAGTGAAAAAAATGTAAAACGTCAATTAATAAGAAAAGAAAAGAACCTCCTAAAACGTCAATTATTATGGAACGGAGGGAGTAATTTTTTTTGGCCCGAGTCGATTGACTCTTTTGACTAACATAAGGTTTGGCTATGTGTATAGAGTGTGTACGTGTGTTTGTGCACGCGAATGCTGTTGTAGCACGCAAAATAATATTCTTAACTTCGCTCTTCTAATTAGTAGAAGTGGTAAGTCATGATCGATTCCAGAGGAGCAATCCGATTTATCGTGTTTTTTTATATATTTAATAAAATGAAGAGAACAAGAAGATAAAATAGGGAAGTTTGATTCATTTTACATAATAAGCTATTAATCAAGAAGAGGAATGGAAAATAAGCAATAATAGTAATCTAAATCAAATAAATAAAAGATTTCAGCCCCTAATATAGTTATCCCTCAATTCTGATTAATTCTTGTAATTAATGCGACATCTTCTTAAATTAGTCCAAGATCTTGTACACCTAAATTAACAATAAACTATGTTGACTCGAATTATCCATTAATTATAATTAACCAAAACAAGCTCTTTGAGCAATCCATTTAACCGAACAATCTAGAATAAATCTCTAGAACTAATTGACAAACGCTTAAAGTACTAGGATAATATGATAGACACGGTGTTGGACTCACAAGGTCGGTCCAATTAATCCTGATTTATATTATCTAGTGAATCAATTCACTAATTGCTACCAACGGGTATAAAGTCAAAATAATTACGGATTATAATAATACCCCAGCTGTTAGTACGTGACCAATTATAATAGTTGATCAATCTAAGTTAATGACCCACATATAAAAATAATTAATCATGATAACATAAATAATTCCAAAACTTAAAATCAAGAAACAGTCACCGTAAAAATTACAAATAAATTATACTAGGGTTCAAACAAATTAAGTACTGAAATTAAAAGACTAGCCGCACATATCGACGTTCAAAAACATAATCAAAATAACTCACATTAAATTAAAAGCGAAAAATAATCGAAACGAGTGTTCTCCTCCTTCAATATTGTGCCTCCAATGCGTGAATTCTTTCCCGTACGTGAATAACCCCCAAATCTCTCTTCCTGCGTATCTTTTTAAGGACTCATGTGGGCTCTTCCCCCTTAATTAGTCATGGGACTTGGGCCCCTTGCAATTTAATTTCAAGTTCTATCCCGGAAATTAGTTTCTTCACGTCTTTTGTTGTACTTGACATCAAGTCACCGAATGTCAGACCTAATTCGATACATGCTCTTTCGTCTTGATCCAATACTCTTATTCTCCAAATTCAATTTTTCTAACTCGATACGTTGTAACGCTCGGAAAATTTTCCGTCTATTTATTTAACTATTTTGTGTGATTTTAGTTTAGTCATCATTTCATTTAGATTAGGTCAACCCATTTCATGTAATTAATATTTTATATTTGGATTTAAAAGTAGGTAGATATATATATATATATATATTAATATTATTAATGGCCCATTAATTTTATTTATTTTTAGTTAAAGACAAAATTTTCATTTAAGCCCATTTACGTACATACATTAACCCACATTCGTATATGGGCTCAATACTCTATGTCTATTTAATAATTGATGGGCTCAAAGTTTGAGCCCAAAGTCCAATAGAGAATATATCACTCCTAACCCTAGGTAGGGATGTACACGAGTCGAATCAAGCCGAACAGTCTAAGGCTCGAATTCGGCTCGTTTAAGTTTTTATTGTGGTCGAGTTCGGCTCGTGTTCGTTCGAGCTTCTAAAATTTTGTTCGAGTTCGGTTCGTTTTGTAAGTACTAGGTTCGCGAATAGTTCGAGCTCGGTTCGCCAAAAGCTCGATAACGTAATAAACGAACATAGTTCGAGTTCGAGTTCGAGTTCGTTAAGCGTGTAATTCTAAGCTCGCAAATAGTTTGAGCTCGATTCGGTAAAAGCTCAATTCGATTCCTATTGAATCCAATTTTATGCATTATTTAAATTTTTTTATATAAAAAAAAATATTAATGAATAGTTCGCGAGCCTAGTTCGCGAGCCCAGTTCACGAGCTTGCGAACCAAACACCTATAGGCTCGAGCTCGGCTCGAAAAAAAATTAGAGCTCGATATTAAGCTCGAGTTCGGTTCGTTTAGGCCAACGAACGATTCCGAACGAATATTTTTTCGAGCCAAGCCCCAAATAGTTCGCGAACAGTTTGGTTCTTGTACATCCCTAACCCTAGGTACCACAACTCACAATAAATTCAATAATCAATCAACTAATAATTGACCCCGAAGCTTAGGCTACTCCCGGGCTTCACGAAACAAGAAAATCACTCACAAATCATCAAAGCAATAAAATGAATCATCAAGCAATAAAAAAAAAAAATAAAAAAAATAAAGAGAAGAGATAAGATAATATTCAACCAATTGAAGAGTCTTCGTAAATATTTGATAAACCTGACGGGTGTTACAAGCCCGCAAGCAATCCCCGAGTTCTCCTCCAAAGATGAATTCCTCCTTGAAGAGAAGGAAGAAAATCCTAGCTCTAAACTATGAAAAATCTGAAAATAACTAAGATAATAGAGAGAAGTGTGTGCTGGAAGTTTGCAAATAGAGGCTAGGTTTAAAGTTGTTTACCAAATGGGAGGGGAGGAGGCATATGTAGATCCCCAAACCCTAAAATATGCAAAAATAAGCCCTAATAATAAGGGAATAAAAGTAAAATACAAATAAGAAAGAAAGGAATCATAAGTTGTTAAGGAATCATAAGTTGTTGAGTCGAGCCCTTTATGTGCGCTCGACTCGAACTTCTCGCGATTTTTGGGAATTTTCAGTGCAAAATTGGCTCTTGGTTCGAACATGAAGCTGTAAATATTTTTCTCGCGGTTGTGTAGCATCTTTAATCGCTCGATTCCGAGTTCGTATGATGAAGTTAAGGCCGAAAAACAGAGACATCATGCTGAAAAAATCTTCTGCGCAAACCAGGCGAGTGCCGGTCCGACAGCGGTGTACTGAGCCTTCTAGACAGATTATCGGAGGGAGTGGCGGTCCGGTATCGGACCGATAGCATCCTCTTCTTTGCACTCCTTTCTTGTCCCATCTTTTCTCATCGTTGTTTTGGACCTTTTTCTCTCGTCTTCTCGTCCCGACCTCTTTATTGCTTTTGTTCGCGACTCGAAAAAATTTGAGTTAAGCTTTTTTAGGGTCTTATTCGGGCGTATTTGGACCTCGATTTCTGGGTCAGAATGGGAAAACACATGTGATTGACCTATTCTTCCATTTTTCGTCGTTTTAAGGCCTTTCCACCTATTTTCGGCTCAACTCTTTCACGACTTTTGTTGGTGACTTAGTGAACTTCATTTCGGGCCTGAGTCAGCCTAATTTGGGCCCTTTTGGGCATCGAAATGTGGGCCGAAGTGAGAAAATGAATGTAACCGATCTTCTTGATTTCTCAGATCTTCCTAATCTTCAAAACATGACTCAAAAACACCTAAAAGCACATCAAATCATATCAAAAAGAAAAATCAACCGGAAAACACAATTAAACACAAAATCGCACTTAGACATGTCAAATACTCGCAATTCTCATCAGAATATGGACGCAAAATACGCAAGAAAATTGGTATTTTTCAGTTCATCATTTGTACGCTTGTGGACTAAGGAACCCTTTCCTAACAAAATAGCCTTTGAGGGGTTTTCAAAATAAGTTTGTGGTGCCGTTTCTGGGGAGGATTTTCTCCCCGTGTAATTAGCCGGGTCATACATATTCTTTGAGAGTTAGCATTTTATTTTCATGTTATTTATTTCTTATGTTTTCTTGACGAAGTATTTTACTATTTTCTCAACATGTACATGTTTTATTTAGTTCCTCATGGATAGAGTATTGGAGGAATTCGCTTATCAATGCAAGATTGAGAGATCCCAAAGGCTTTTCTTAGCCACTTACACAAGCAAGGAGGAAGAATATGTGGCTACATGTGATAGACCACCCAAGGTCTTTGACGGTTATCATCAAAACGAATCATCTTTGCCTATTTGTGATGTTTAAAAAGAAGAGCTTTGGTGTATGTTGTGCAGAGGAAGCCACGATCTCTCTGATTGTCCAAGGCAAGAGTTTTGCAAAAGCATAATTTATGCATTGGCATCATCACATCTCCCTGATGAATGCCTCGAAGATTGTATTACTGATGAAGATTGGGATAGAGCAACTGATAATTTCATTAAAAAGAGCTCCAATCTTCCGTTGAAATTCCCAAAAGAACAAATGCCTTCCCTCGCACACCTCACTAGGAGCAATATTTCATGAATAGTGTGTGTGACGAGGAGGTGGAAGAACCAATGAAGGAGGTCAAATCACCCTAAATATGATAGCTTTAGCCAAATTGAACAAGTTTAGTGGAGAAGAGCCTCTTCCAGCAGGCAAAAAGGTTGTGGGTACAGATGGGTTTACAAGGTCAAAAGGCATACAGATGGGTCTCTAGCAAGGTATAAAGCTAGATTAGTGGCAAAGGGATATACTTAAAACCCTGGCTTTGACTATGATGAGACATTCAGCCCTGTGGTAAAGACTCTGAGTATTAGAACAGTTCTGAGCATTGTAGTCAATCGAGGTTGGGATGTGAGACAGTTAGATGTAAATAATGCATTCTTGAATGATGAATTAGAAAAACAATTGTACATGCAGCAACCTCCGAGATTTGAGATTTAGAAGGAGAAGGGATTAGTTTGCAGACTTTCTAAGGCCATATTGGCTTGAAGCAAGCTTCTAGAGCTTGGTTCAATGAATTGAAGTGTGTCCTCAACGATATTGGTTTTAAATTTTCAGTGGCAGATAACTCACTTTACAGCAGATTCAGGCATCATTGTATTAGTTTATGTGGATGATATCATGGTAACTGGAAGCATCAATGAAGAGATTAAAGAGCTTATCAAGTTGCATGACACTAAATTCTCTCTGAAGATCTTGGAAAGGTGCATCAATTTCTTGGAATGGAGGTTCAATATACTGAATCTGGAATTCATCTCTCTCAGGGACAATATATCAAGGAGTTATTGAAGAAAGTTGGAATTGTAAATGCCAAGGATGCACCAACCCCTAACTTCCCCTGCCTTGTCGAAGTTCATTGTGGATCAGTTCACTGATGCTACCTTGTATAGGAGTATCATTGGAGGGTTGCAGTATACAACTATAATAAGACCTGAGATTTCCTTTAGTATTAATAAGCTCAGTCAGTATATGCAGAAACCATTGGATGATAGAAAGTTTATCTCAGGATATTGTGTCTATCTTGGTGACAATTTAGTGTTTTGGTGCGTCAAGAAACAACACACAATGTCAAGATCAAGCACATAAGCAGAGTATAGATGTCTTGCTCGTTGTGTTTCAGAAATTCTTTGGATTAAGTCATTGTTGTCTGAGTTAAGGATTGGATTGTCTAGACCACCAGTTATTTAGACTGACAATATTGGAGCTGAATGTTTAGCAATCAATCCAGTGATGCACTCGAGAATGAAACATGTTGAAATGGACATTCACTTCATAAGGGAAAAAATCAGTGAAGGTACACTATGTGTTCAACATGTGCAAAGTGTGGATCAAATTGCTGATGCTCTTACGAAGGCTTTGTCACGGCAATCTGGTAAACGTATTTATGCGTGCATAATAGGTCGAGTTAAGTATCTATTTAGTGACATTTGCATGTGTAATTGATCGTGTATTACTCGTATTCGTATTATTGGGCAATTTGATGTTTGTGACTTATTTTTAAGTTATTTGGGTGAATTTAGACCAAAAAAGTCGAACTAGACTAAGAATAGATGTTGAGAACAAGTCCCACAAGTCAAAAACCAAGAAAAAATCGAGCCAAAACTTCAGGAGATCGAGCTCAGCCGAGAAATGGAGTCTCGGCCGAGACAGAAGGTCAGGAAACACGAATTTTTGGGCTGTAAAAGCGTCTCGGCCGAGAATCATCAGTCTCGGCCAAAACTTAAAGCTGTCAGCTTGACACACCTCTAGTATTTTGGTCATATCTTGAGATCTACAACTCCGATTGAGGTGAAATTGCTGGCGTTGGAAAGCCGATTCAAAGAGCTACAACTTTACGTGAAAAAATAAAAACCCAAAATTGATCAGAAGACCCTCTAAAATAGCTTTGAAGTTGGAAAAGCAATACAGTGTCGGCCCATTACTTGGTCCACAAGCTCGAAAACGAGTTTTAGACATATTTTCCTATTCCAATGAGGTTTTCTCCCTCTTTAACCTAGTGAGGCACTCCTATAAATATCTCAAGGCTCTAGACATCAAAGGAGAACTTTGACATCAATTTGGAGAGCACGGATTGGGGACTGGGAAGAGCACGAAGAGTCAAGATTTGACATTCCGAGTTTTATAGTTTAATGTTTTCTTTTTGTAATTTGTTCTTAGCAATCGATATGATCGGCTAAGTTTTATATTTTTCGTCTTTGACTAAATTGAACCCTATACTGATGTTTGTGTAAATAATCTGGTGATTGGTCGATTTAATTGTGTTCTGAGATTACTTATGTTATTGGTTTACTCTATCTTTTATATGTTTGTTATTTGAATTGATCACCCTGATAATAAGCATATGAATGTTGCTAGGTCATAAATTCATAATCCATAATTCTTATGCGTTTGTGTCCAAAAGTAGCAAAAAGCGGTTACTCGCTAGGATAGCATAAGTCGCGGTCACTTGTACCGAGCTTGTGAGTACAACACCATACCTACTCCGTTAATTTAATTCCCTATGCATTTGATTAATGGTGTTCTAACGATCGTATCCTAGGACTACTTAATTGGATATGATTAATTACTAAGTGCACCTGTAATTAATTATACTTAAGGGGTAACAAGAGTTAGCTAAACGTACCTGTTAATTCTTGGAGTAGGGATTTCAGAACTAATTAGTCAAGCAATTGCATTAGTTACATGGATATTTAGGACTAGGGGGATACTGGGTTAAAGGCGGGAATGTCGTTTATTCATACTTTAATTCATCTTAAGTTGATAGTTTAATTATTAGTGTTTAGTTAATTTGCATCAAACAAATCCCTCCTCATTATAGTTATATTTATATTATAATTAGTTATATAAATTGGTTGGTACAATAATATAATTAGTTCTTGTTCTCTGAGGGATCGACCCTGACTTACCATGTCTATTATTAGGAAAAGAAGTTAGTAAAATAATAATTAGTTTGACGTGCCTCGACAACGCGGTCACAATCCTTCACTCAATGTAGAAGCAAATTGAAGGTTATCCCAGCACCTCATTCAGGTTGAGGGGGGATGTTAGAATGAGTCAACAACAGGCAACAAACATAGTGTGTGCATGCCATGCATTAATTAAGATTGTTTTGTTGCCTTAAGTTATTTTGTTGTGTTGTAGAGTGCGGTAGCTTTAGCTGCATAGTTTATAACTGTTAGATAGTAGACAATTGTCTTTAGAGGAAATGGGTTCTGTTGCCCATGTCAGAAGGTGAAACCTTCTTTTTTACTTATTCCACTTTAAAACTGATAGAATGCCCCTATTCCAAGTGAACTACCCATTTTACCCTTAGGTATTTTATTTATATAAAAATAAATAAAAAATTATTTCAATTCAGATTTTATAATTTAATTTTTTAGTTGAGTCCTACAAATTCTTAATATCAAATTTTAGTCCTAATTAATTCCCACTATTTACTAAATTGACCCGCTAAAATAACAATCATGCAAGATCCGATCCAACGTACGAAAATAGTATCAGAGCCCTAGGTTTATTTAAGAAATCATGAATTATATTTATTATGTTATGTACTATCCTAACGGAGGAGACATACAAGTAAAATATGAATCCGAAAGAAAGTTCGAGAGAAAATACTCCATAGGAATACTTGAGTGAGGACTCAAGTAACCTAGAATATTTCCATATTCTGGAAAGACAGAAACAAGATTTCTTTGGAGAATTTATCCGAAGATGTGACCGGACACTTGAAAGAACTAAGAAGCTCACCCACGAGTTACGAAAACCTTTAAAGATGTCAAACGGTAATGAAACGCGAGAGGGAATCAGACGAAAGACCCTTGAACAGGAAATTCCTGTAGAAGGGAATGCAGCTGATCTCATCCACTTCACAAGCATTCAGGGAAGATTTCCAACCAAGGAAATCTGGAGAAGGCGTCCCAATCAGTCCCCATCAGATATCCAGAAACCTCATTTACATTTCTGAAAAAAATCATGAGGGGACCTAATTGGGAAGAAGTGAGTAGAGAAAAATCTAAGATTACAGATCTTAGAGAAATCCAGAAGACAATGTAGAGTTATGGAGAGACCATCATCGACCAACAGAAGCAGATCCTTGAAACCCTCAAGGAGGTTCAAAGAAGATTGACCATCTTGGAAATTAAGTCAAGTATGGCAAGGAGAAGAGAAGGTTCACCATCTTTCGGCACAGAACCCCTTTTACATCAAAAAGGAAAAACTACCAAAGTAAAGAGAGAGCTGACGAATACAAAAAATATGATTGCTTTTCTAAATCGAAAAAGTCTATCCTAATGGATAGAATAAATTTGGAGGATTTGTACGACCTTCCACAATCCTTTCTAGGATTGGATCTTGTAGATCTAAAAATGCAAGAAAATGTATCTACGGGGCAACAATAGACTCCCCGAAATACACCACAGAATCCAACAAATGTAGAAGAAAGTGAGGGATCCCATGACCCTCCAACAGGCGGAAATATACCACCAACAGGAGATTTCGCTACTGGTGCTTATATTTTTCCCGCAGAAACAAGAAAGAGAACCCAAAGGCCAAACTTTATGCATTTGCCTTATGGGAGATCTCGATTGGAGCCAATACATCCATATGGATTAGTGCTCAACCTGGATACCTTGAATTTCAAGAACCGAGAACTACTCATAGATTAGTGGGCAGGAGCAATGAAGATTGCAGCTAGAACGCTAGATCTGGACAAAGAAAACTTAATCTCACTTCTGAAGATAAGTTTGGAAGGATCAGTGAAAATTGCTTGGGAAGCCACTAATTCTGAGATAGTAGAAAATGTCTGGGCTGGCGAAGCCTTAGCAGAAATCGTCAACAAAATGGCTCAAGTACTTAAAGTAGGATTCGTTGGAGTGGGCTACTTTGAAGGAGCTGAAGACGATAAGGCCAGACGATACAAGCATGCACTTCATAGCCTGGAGTTACGTGATATTTGTCACGTAGATGAGTTCATCAAACTCTTCATAGAGTATAGATGGAAGTAAAAAATACAGGAACAAGACGCCATTCCATTATTCTTTGCCAAGATCCCAAGTCCATGGAGAGAAATGCTGATTAAAGAATATCAGCCACCTCAGGAGGATAGATTGGATATCGTGGCAAGAAGGATGGCGTTCCTCAAAATCAAGCTTGCAGAGTGGTGCTATCAAGCGACGCTCCATAAGAATTACAAGAGGCTAAGAGGAATAAACAAAAGTGTTCCTCTATGCTGTGTTGAAAACGATATCCCCACTATTGTGGGAGGTCAACCATTTAGGCAAAAGAAGATAAAAGGAGAAGTCATCCTTATGCCAGAAGAGATGGTAGCCAGAAATCTGGGTCTTCATGGAGACCTAGAAAGTTTTGGTCCAAACAGAAGGCCCGTAGTTACAAAACGAGGCAGAATTCAGGACCAAGCCGGAGCAGAGCTTCTTCCTCAGGCTCAAATCAAATGAGCATGGGAAGATCATCATCAACAAGGAAAACTTTCAGAAGGGCTCATATAAGAGCTAATGAGAGTTTCAAAGATTGCAATTGTTGGACATGTGGTGCCAAAGGCCACATATCAACAGACTGTCCAGACAATCAAAGACGAGGAATCAGAAAGTTTGAAGCAACTCCAGAAATGGAAGAAGCCGTATACTTTCAGGATCTAATTCAAGTATATCAGTTTGAATAAATCCCATCAGATGAAAGAATATACGAAGAAGAAGATTATAGCAAGGATGAGTCTTCAGAATCAGAATCAGACTGAAGAAAAGGACGTCTTCCGACAGGAGACGCAAGATTATCTCTCTGGGTTCTTCTCGCAAGTGTCAATTTCTCATAAGACTCTTATGAAAATTAAGAGAGAAGACCCAAAACTCCAAATCTATGATGGGTTTTCTGTTGGGAGATTGGACAAGACTTTGGGACATTTCCTAAAGAAGATGAAGCATCATATTATTTACAAAGTCACGGCAGGGGAAATCGCAATTCCCATGGAGCTGACAAGTAATGTGATGGAAATGCAGCTAGTTCCGATGAGAGAAATTCGAGAGGAACTCAGCAGAATGAATAGAGAGATTGCTCAGAAGATGTAGTGGATCCATATCGGAGCCATCAGAATTCTGATCAAATCAACATTCAAAGAGGGAATTGATTCTCCGATTGATATTACTATCTTCGACAAAAGAATCAAGAATCTGCGAGATGCAAGCCTGGGAGGAATCTCAGACAATCTATATGCCGGAAAATTGGTGTCCTACATTTATCCAAGGATTGCCTATAACTTGGTAGATCGCAATTTTAATAGAGTTCTAACCCTTCATCAAGATTTCAAGAACAAGGAGTTGATGAAAGAAGGGAATAGACCATACTCTATTGCCTATAGTATTTCGCATGCTCCAATACCCACCATTCAGAATTGTTCGTGGGAAAGGAATTCATCGAAATACCAAATATCTTTGAGCAGGTGGCGTATGCAGTCCGTCCGGAGATTATGGAGTTGCCACCAATCCATGAGATGGATATGCATATCGCGGATCAACCTATTATGACTAGAGCTACAAGTCAGAGGTTCGAGCTAAGAAGAGTCTCCTTTCATGATAGTAGAATCATGAGTCGGAGCTGGGAAAAGAGACCCATCTCACAAGAAAATCTGGAGCCAGAAAAATTCACGACCAAAGGTGAATTAAAATGTCCAGAAGGCTGGAGAGAAGTGGAGATAGTATTCGATATCACTCAAAAGGATAATATGTTTCCTTGTGATGTTTTGTATTATCTACAACAACCTTCATTGAGGAGATTTGAAGGACTTCTCCAGCTAGGACAAAACGAGTTGATAATCCAAGGTATAGCAGGGCGAGAAAATGGACGTCTTATTCTTGGATTAGAATTTCTCGAAGAACACAAACCTTGGGAGAGACAGCCCGATAGAGTGGTGTTTATAGTGGCTCATAGAAAATATCAAGTTCTATGATATTTCTCTGGGAACTTGGCCAGTTCTAATGGCTACTAGTCCATTCTCAATATACATCTCTATAGGGATGTTATATGAAAAATATCGAGCAGAATATTTCACGGCCTATATTGACTCAGGCGCAGGAATATGCACAGCCAAGCCAGAAATCTTTCCTACAGAATTAGGAGAAGATCTACCGGCTATTGCAGGAAGAGATTTCTCAAAGAGGGTTCTTATTCTCAAACGGGGAATTAAGCAAGCAAAAATAATGATTGGTGGAGCAGGAGATACCCCATGGTACAAAGTCAAGACTCCACCAATTTATTTCCATGATACAGGGGCAGATATTCTGTTAGGAAACAATTTCCTACAGACATTCAAGCGATTTACTCAAGAGAATGAAACAAGAAGACTTATTTTCACGACCTTATGTGATCATAAGATTATTGTTCAGAGATTAAGGGAGGCAATCATCGGAAACTGCCCATTAATTTTCGCAACAAGCGTGGTGATGAAGGAAAACTTAGTCACCTAAGGATGAAGGATCATCGAAGATACGGAGATGCACTCCTTCAATATCGAGCCGAAACACTTGGAGGAGACAAGGATAAGCGAATGTCAAAAGAGACAATCCAATTCCTCAAAGTGTCTATGGAAGCGAGTCCGCAACTTGATATCACCGTTGAAGAACAAATATCTTTAGAAGATGTCAAGAAAAGGATAAAGAGGAATTTCAATGAAGATCCTCTAGCATGGTGGAATAAAAATGAACTCAAGGCAACTTTGAAGGTGAAAGCCGGAAAAGAAAATGAGTTTGTTCGGTACAAACTAATCCTTATGAATCAAGTAGATCGTGAGGATATGAAGAAAATACTTAAGGAACATCTGGACCTTAAGTTGATATCAGAAGAAATTTCTCCATACAGCATCCCAGGATTCCTGGAGAGGAACCATGGAGAAATGAAGAGAAGGAAGCCAAGATTAGTGATCGATTACAAAGGGATCAACAACATCTTGGAATTCGACGGATATTATATCCCAAGTAGAGAACACCTGGTGAACTGCATCAAGGATGCAAAGGTATTCTCTAAATTTGATTGTAAATCTGGTTTCTATCAGATTAAGATGGAAGAGCCAGCAAGAAGTACACAACATTTTCCACACCACAAGGACATTATATCTGGAATGTGATGCCAATGGGATTAGCAAATGCTCCCCAGATATATCAAAGGAAGATGGATAATCTTTTTAAGGATTATTTTAACTTCATGTTCGTATATGTCGATGATATACTCATTGCCTCAAGGAATATGAAGGAACACATCAAACATCTGGAAATCTTTTCAGAAGTATGTCATAGGGAAGGATTGGTGTTATCAGAAAAGAAAGCAGTAATCGCCACTAGACAGATCGAGTTTCTTGGGATCGAGATCGATGAGTCTGGAATCATCCTTCAGAAGCATATAGTAGAGAAGGTGCAGGGATTTCCGGAGGACCTCAAAGACAAGAAGCAACTTCAAAGTTTTCTTGGAGTTGTTAATTTTGCCGGGATGTTTATTAAAAATCGAGCAAAATACAGGAAGGTGTTCAGCCCATTGTTAAAGAAAGATGCTGATTTCAAATGGGAAAAGGAACACCAAGAATCAGTATTACAGCTAAAAGAGATATGTGAAGATCTTCTAGAGCTTGCAATACCGAATAACGAAGATGAGTTGGTACTCCACACAGATGCTAGTAATCATTGGTGGGCAACCAGTGTTAACCAAAGCTACCCCTAACGGAGAAGTGCCATGCCGATACTGCAGTGGTCTCTTTGCAGAAAACGAAGTAGCAAGATGGCACATCAACGAGAAAGAATTCTTTGCAGTGTGAAAGACCTTCAGAAAATGGTTGTTATTCCTACTGCCAAAGAAATTCATACTTAAAATTGACAACACGAGTGTCAAAGCTTTCTTAACGAAAAAGGTTGAATCTAAACCTGAGAAAGCTAGATTACTTAAATGGCAAACTGATTGTCAATATTTTGACAATGAAGTTGTCATTATAAAGTCTCACGAAAATGTTCTTGCAGACTTTCTAACGAGAGATGGAAAATGATCTTGCAGACTTTCTAACGAGAGATGGAGCCCAGTGAAGCCAACTCCATCCTAACAGGATACAGGCATCTCCAGGAACGTTTAGAGGAGCTTGATAAGAGGATCAACGACTTGGATATTCAAGCCAAAGTCGTGGGTCGAGTACAACAGGAGGACTTGTCAAAAGTCCGAAGCGCGCTGAAGGCTACCAAACTCGCATGCCTTTGGGACAGCCTGATTATTCCTATTCGACGGGAGGCTTTTTCAGTAAATCAAAAGGTCGAGTTTTGAGAACAAGCCTTTAATCCGATCGCCACAGATTCAAGTACTGTGAGCATGAGTTCTAAGTTAGATCCCTAGATGGATCTAGCTGAAGAAACAATTGAGCAAACGGAGGATACTCCTCCTGATGTCTCAAGCCAACCCAACACCTCTTGGGTAAAAGAGGGAGAGATCAATCTTAGGCCAATGGCTAGTACCTCTAAGATTGATATTAACGATCTTAAAGTTTCTCCGTTTCAGGTTTATCAACGAATATGGGAGAAGATTCTTACAGGGGCTAGAGTTAACCCAGCAAAATGCCAGATTGATCGATCTAGTAAATATCCAAGAATGTGGACGAACCCCAGAGCCAATCCACAAGAAATAAAAGAATGGTATAATTTAATTGGAGCTTTAGCTTCGGTTCATACTGTGGCACCAAGTTTCTCGGAAATCTCAAAACTTCCGGGTTGGATATACAATGTTGTGTTCAAGTCATGGGAGAACAATAATCATCTCGAACGTGGTGATATTCTGGAGCTGAAGTTTATATCAGCAGCACCTGAACCATACAAGAACGGGTCTTACCCAGCTTTTCATTTTATAAAGCTACAAAGACCTGATCCCAGACAGGCAAACAAAAACATGTCTGCCCCAGATCACAAGATCCCCTTAGTATCAACCATTACGGAGGATGATATTACTACAAGGAGAGCTTGGGGCATATGGGTTTGTCTCATGGAAATGAGAAAGATCAAAGGGAGCTTCAAGGTCTTTCACAAGACGGCGAATGGATCACTTTTGATCAACACCATGACATCCAGAACCTCTCCATATGCAGAGACTATCTTTGAACAGAAGATAGAGATGTTATGGAACAACGAGTTGCCGGCAAATTCAGAAACCGCCAGAAAATATTATAATATGGCACATAATGGACGGTGGACGAGCCGGATTTGTCCCAGGTGCCCAGAACAAGAAAAGGCACTATTCGGGCAAGCGTTCCCTGTCATAAATGACAAAGGGAAGAGAAATGAGAAAGAACCATCTAGAAAGCAAAAGATGCCAAGGGGACCACCCAGAAAAAATTAAAGGAGTCTCCGACAAGCAGTGATGGGTTGAATCACGAGAATTGTATCCATCCAAAACGACAAAAGGTGGAGGCATTCACAACAGAATAATTGAAGTCTGCATGTGAGGCAAGGGTCCACAACATGTGAACCATGTAAAGGATGGGCCACAAGAATGTGATCCGGATAAGAGAGGCATCCAGAAAATCTGTGAAACCAATCACAGGTTTACAACTAGACGCAATAATTCAGGGATAGGGGTCTCAAACCTCTATAAATACAAGGTAGAAGGAAGCAAAAGGCATCGACCATTCCCCTCTGTTTTCTTACAAAATAAACATTGTAATAGTTAGTTTGCAGTCTTTCCATTCCAGTTTTTCGAGTGTATGTGTGTTAAGAGCGTAGCTACCATGGGTAGCTAAACAAGTCGTCTCCCCCCAAAAGGAGATGTACTAATGTAATAAATAATTTTTTTATTTCTTAATAAAAGTTGGGCTTTTGTTCATCATGTTCCACAAACATTATTTCTGATCATCAATCAAGAAAATATTGTATGTCTCGAGGTAGGAAACGAAACGAGATTGTGCTGGTTGCTGTTGAAGGAGTCTACGTCTGGAACCATCAATTGCGAGTGGTTGGACTGTGAGGAGCAGTTCGTAAAAATCGGTGGATACAACCCGACGGTAATTCGGTAAAAAAGGTACAAAATTTGATTTATGTTTCAAGAATTTAATTGACGGAAGCATGATGGGCTTGACATGGTCGTAATGGACTATTTTCATATTAATACTAAAGATTAATTTTGCATGAGAAAATTAATTTTGGGGCCAATTTATAATTAAGAGAATACATGACGAAATTTTATTTGGACAAAACCAAAAGGATAAGATTATAAGGACTGAATTAAAAGAAAAGTATGCTCGCTCGTTTTAAAAAAAATCAGAATAATGAAGAGCATTTTTAAATAAGGGTACATAAAGGACAATTTGGTTATTTCGGGATATAATAGGAGAAAAAAAGACAACTAAGTAAAAAAGATGGTGAGTACCTCTGATAGAGGCACTGCACCTTCTCTCCCTCGTCTTTATCCTAGCATTGGTAGGTACAATACATTAGGGTAAGCTTACTATAATTAATGTAACATACTCTTCCCTTACATGAATCAATGCAACAATAGCTACATAGTTTTCCCTAAGGTGTTTCGTTGTTTCCTTTTATCTCTTCATTTCTATCACATTAATGCATTCAGTTTTCCAACACCAACAATGGCGAGTGGCTGGAAGAGAGAGTTAACAAACCATATCACCTGCTCATTAACGGCATGTAGCCGGTTACGGAATATTTTAAATAATTTTTTTAATATAAAGGACATTTTTAGAAATACCAAACATAAAGGGCATATATGTAACTAATTGGTGAAAACATACTGCACAGTTAAACCAATTTTCCCAAGCACTTCTTTATATATAATTGTATCACTACCAGCATTTAATTTGATTAGCCTTAACAAAATTGTTCAATAGTTTACCTTAGTACTAGCCCTAGATTACACTATATTCTTCTCTTCGTTAATCTCAAACATTTGCTATTAGTGGAGGATAACCAAAAGCCAACGAGTCTGAGTCTCTTCGTCGACGCGTCAACGGAAAAGATGAAAAACAAGAAACTGCAGAAAATCGACAATCGAGAAACTGCACATCTCATTTACCATGATAAGTTGATATCTATACCCAGGGGCGGAGGCAGCTTTATGTGGGGGAGGGCCATGCCCCCCCCCCCCCCCCCAAATTTTGTGCAAGAACATAGTGTATATATATCTCTTTAGCACTGAAAATTTAAAGTTGCAGACATAGTATTTGTGGGCCCCCCTCATTTAATTTAAGAAGTATGCCACTAAGCTGCGTGTGCAGCAATTCAAATGAATTGGGTTTTGAAAGTCAACAGATTTGGACTTTTTAATATGCTTAGTGAGGCCCACAAAAATATAATAAATTAATACATTAAATTAAGTAGTAGATGATTGAGGCCCACAAACAATTATTTCTATTCCTTTTTGAATCCACTCAACAGCTGACAGTAGGAAGCGGCAGCAGAAGCAGAGCTTTCTTCCATTTTCACCATTTTTTAGGTTTGTTTATTTTATATATATTTATTTTTGCTTTATATTATTTGTTTATTGTCTTTTTTGTTTCCCTCCACCTCTTGTCCCCTTTCCATCTTGTAGATTCATAAATATTTATGTATTTTTATTCTAAAAACTATAAAGTGATCTAGTAATGACTTAATGGAAGAGATTAGGGGTTGAGAGGGGGCCTTAGAACTTAAAGTATTTTCCACACCACATATATTATTAGTATTATTGTGTTGATTTATTGTGATTAATAATTTTGCTAGGGTTTGATACACCATTCTCTCTTTATTTTTCATGTTTAATATTTCAATATGTGTGGTTAAGTTGAAAAGCGAGCAATCATATCATTCATTATTGGTTAAAAGTTAGAATTTGGAATGTAATGTAGTCTGGTATTTAATTATTTTGTAGATGAAAAAGCCACGGACACTAGATTGTTTCTTTGAGAGAAAGAATGGAGATACTCGAGCATCTCAGTCTAATCCATCTATAGATAATGATGAAACTCGTCCTGCAAAATCTTTGAGGGTAGAAATCAATGAGATATTTGATACTCAAGCATTAAAACGTGATCCAGGATTACGGCCGCCAATATGGGAGTATCCTATTGAAAAACGTGATGAAGTTAGGAGGGCATATATCAAAGCTGGACCATACCAACATATACTTTCAACCTATCCGAGGTCTGGAGAAAAACATTCTCGCAGTTTTCAAGCCTCATGGTTTAAGTTATTCCCATCATGGTTGGAGTATTCTCCGAGGATAGATGCTGCATTTTGTCTGCCATGTTTTTTGTTTCATACCAAAGGTGGTCCTTCTGGATTAGATGCATTTACAATCAATGGATTCCGGTCATGGAAGAAGGTTAGGGATGGCCTTAGATGTTCTTTTTTGGCACACATTGGGAAATAACTAACTTCATCTCATCGAGATGCTGAGAGAGCATGTGCAGATTTAATGAACCAACAAACACATATTGCTCACGCTATTGAAAGAAGGGATTCCCAAGAACGTGTTGAAAATAGACTCCGTGTGAAAGCTTCAATCGAGACTATTAGATGTCTTGCATTTCAAGGATGTTCTTTTAGAGGGCATGATGAGTCTATAACATCAGCTAATCGAGGAAATTTTCTAGAATTGTTAAGCTTCATATCCTCTTACAATGACAAAGTAAAGGAAGTTGTGGATAAAGCTCCAAAAAATGCAACATACAGGTGCCCAAATGTTCAAAATGAAATTCTGCAGGTTATGGCTACTAAAGTCAAGAATGCTATTCGTGAAGAAATTGGTGATGCCAAATTTTGTATCATCGTTGATGAAGCTAGGGATGAATCAAAAAAGGAGCAAATGTCCATTGTCTTGAGATTTGTGGATAAAGATGGATGTGTACAAGAACGCTTATTTGGACTTGTTCATGTTAGAGACACCAATGCATCAACTTTGAAAGAAGGTATCATTTCTGTCTTATCTCGGCATGATCTTGATGTTAAAAAAATTCGGGGACAAGGTTATGATGGTGCAAGTAACATGCGTGGAGAATGGAAAGGATTGCAAGCTTTAATTTTGGGTGAATGTTCATATGCTTATTATGTTCATTGTGTGCACATCGCTTGCAATTGGCACTAGTTGCAGCATCAAGGGAAATCATTCATGTCCATCAATTTTTCACCAAGTTGAACTACATTATTAATATAGTTGGTGCCTCATGTAAGCGTAATGATCAGCTAAAAGAAGCTCATGCCTCAGATATTGAATATTTAATAAGTATTGGTGAGCTTGAAACTGGGAAAGGGCTTAATCAAATTGGTTCTTTACAAAGGCCAGGTGACACTCGTTGGAGTTCTCATTTGAAATCTATATCCAGCTTGATAAAGATGTTTAGTGCTTCATGTAAAGTTCTAATCAATGTTATTGATGATGGAAATACCTCTGCTCAACGCGCGGATGCAGATGCAGCTTATGAGGCACTAACTTCTTTTGAATTTATTTTCATTCTACATCTCATGAGAAAGATTTTGGAGATTTCTAATATTCTTTGCCAAGCTTTGCAAGTTCAGTCTCAAGATATTTTGAATGCAATGCATCTTGTGTCATCTGCTAAGTTGCTCATTCAAAAACTAAGAGATAATGGATGGGATGAATTAATTGCAAATGTCAAATCTTTTTGTGAGGAAGTCAATATACCTGTGCCGGATTTTAATGCTCGATATATTGCACGAAGAGGAAGGGCACGCCACCAACAAGATGACTTCACAGTTGGACATCATTACAAAAATGTTATTTTTTATGTAGTGATAGACACTCAAAGGGAAGAGTTGAACAATAAGTTCAATGATAACACGGTGGAGTTAATGGTTCTTAGCTCGGCCTTGGATCCAAGAGAGATGCGCACATCTTTCAGAATTGAAGACATCTGTAAGTTGGTACAAAAGTTCTATCCACAAGACTTCGCAGAATTTGAGATGCTACAGTTAAAGACTCAATTTGAGCATTTTGATCATGTGCGACAACTTCCTGATTTTGGCTTATTGGAGACTATTTCTGATTTATGTCAATGGATGGTGAAGAGTAGAAAATCGAAACTCTATCCGCTAGTGTATAGGTTGGTAACTCTCATCCTCACACTTCCAATTTCCACTGCAACCACGGAGCGATCTTTCTCAGCTATGAACATAGTCAAGACTACGCTTCATAATAGAATGGAAGATGACTTTCTTGAAGATTGTTTGCTAGTGTATATTGAAAAGAAAATTGCAAAAGAAACTAACATAGATTCTCTTATAGATGATTTCCGTAACTTGAAGGAAAGGCGTTCTGAATTTTAATAGATTGTATATTTTATGAAATGTTTTGAATATTTAATGATGATTATTGATGCAGATATATCATATATGAGCTTGTAAATTTGTCATGATATGTGTAATTTAAATTTTACGATAAAGTCGACTATTGCGCCCCCCCTCCCCCCCCCCCCCCCCCCCCCCGGTTCCTCATCCTGGGTCTGCCCCTGCCTATACCGCAAGGAAAATCGCTACGCATAGAACCGTAAATGAACAGAGCTTTCATTGAACATCTCATTAACGATCAAGCTCGTTTAATTGAATAAATAAACAAATTTTTGAGCTCGTGTCATAAACGAACATAACTTGAACATAATTAGTTCATTCATTAAGAGTTCGAGTACAAACTTGCTTGAAACTTATTTAATAATAACAGTAATATTTATCAAAATAACAATTAAACAACAATATTCTTATATTACCTCTTATTACAATGATCATTTGGTTAAATTCTTTTATTTGCATGGAAATTCAGAAAAATATGCATTTATTTGATGTTCGTCAACAAATATATCAAACATACTTAAATACAACTCAATTTGACTTAAATTCGATTAAAAATAAATAAACCAAATACAAACATCTAGAAGCTTAGCGTTGCTCGAATATATAATATTTTACTGTCCTAACCCCATGCACACGTTCATAATAATAAGTCGGCTGACGGTTTAACACAACAGTTTAACAGTGTACGTACTCCCTCTATATATATATTGAAGGTGAAAGCAGTTTAGAGAAGAAACTATCCACTTCACCACATTTGTTCTCTCTTCTGTTCAAACATTCGGAAATGGACGAAATCATCACTTTGCCGGAGGCGGAGATGATTGTCGGGCAGCGGCAGCAACGTATATTAGAAGTGCAATGCACTTTTCTGGCGGCGATGGGCGGACGGCGGCATCTACTGATGGTGACGGTGGAAATGGAATTCAGTACTTTCCCGGCGGTGGAGTTGAAGGGAGTGATAGTGACGGTGGGCATAGCCACTCCGGCGACGGCGGACAGGCAGGGCCAGGCACTGATGGTGACTGTGGAAATGGACGGTTATGAATGACGGATCAGTATTCAAGAACTATGCGACGGCGCCGCCTTTTCTTGGTTTCTTTCGCTCCTTTTCCATGTCGTTCTTTAATTTGTTCGTTTTTTTAGGCAGTAGACATTATAATTGTGGACATTTTCATTTTCCAGTGTCTTTTTTCTTTATTTCTTTTTTTGAGTACAGACAATTCAGAATAGTAATTTTTTTCAGAGATCTCTTTAATTTTCTGCTATCCGTTATAATTGTGGACTGTTAGGCTATCTTTACTTAAGGCTGAAGATTGTTGGGCTAAATCTGGCTAAGAAAGTTAATGAGTGTGCTTTATCGGAATTTGAGCCCTTAAATCTACTCAGCCAAGTTTTAAGTAAACATAGCTTTAGTTTTCTGCTATCTTTTTTTTTTAGATATAGATTTTTATTCTTTTGAGTACCCAATTTGTAATACTCCCTCCGTCCCAAGATAATTTGCACGCCCCTTCCTGCACGTGAATTAAGAAAAATTTGATTTTTGTTTTTCAGTTGACTTTTTTAAATGTGGAGATTTTAAGGGTAGATATTGTAAAAGAGGTTTTCTTTTTAAGGATGTACAAATTATCTCAAGATACTCCGAAAAAAAAAGTGTGCAAATTATCTCAGGATGGAGAGAGTAGTAATTTTGTTTTTTGGAGACCTCTTTAATTTTCTGCTGTCCATTTTTTTCTACTGTTTTAGGCAATAGGCATTATAATTGTGGACTTTTTAATTTTCTGCTATCTTTTTTTAAGATAAAGAATTTGTTTTTGAGTAGCTACAATTTATAATAGTAAATTTCTTTTAGAGACCTCTTTAATTTTGTGCTATCCATTTTTTTCCTTCTATAACTGTGGACTGTTAAATTTTCTGCTATCAATTTTTTTAGATATAGACAATTCATGATACTCCCTTCGTCCCAAATGAACTTGCATGAGGATCGACACAGATATTAAGAAAAGCTGTTTTTTGAGAATTTTGTTGACTTTTCGAAAGTGAATTGAAGGTGAAGATTTTGAGGGTGGAGATTGTGTTATAAGTTTTCTTAATAGAAAGTGTGCAAGTTTGCTTGGGACGGGCATTCGGAAAGTGTGCAAGTTCATTCAGGACGGATGGAGTAGTATTTTATTTTGTGAGACCTCTTTAATTTTCTGCTATTTATTTAAGATATAGACAGTGATAATAGTTTTTTGACAGACATCTTTGATTATTTTCTGCTATCCAGTTTTTTCTTTCTATTTTTAGGAATAGAAATTATAATTCTATACTGTTTATTTTTCTTCTGCTATCATTTTTGAGATATAGACAATGTATTATAGTATTTTTTTGGAACCTCTTTAGTTTTTTTGGTAACTTTTTTTAGATATAGACAAATTATAATGGTATTCTTTTAATTACGTGAAAATTCATGATCGTTTGGTCAATTTTTATTTTCAGCATGATTTTAATGTAATTGGGTTAATTACGTGAAAATTCACGAATTTTTGGGTTAATTTCATTTTCCATTTAGGGGTTAAAAGAATTCATACAATTACACCTATGTAGGGTGGGTCAAAATCTCAATTTCATTCACGTCACCAATTGAAGAACCCGAAAACTTGCACAGTCCATTGAATTGAAAAAATTACAATAGTGGTGTATTTCTACGTTACGGTTAAAAGGTTATGGTACAGATGATAATGAATCAAAAGTTCGTAAATTTCTCTTAAATCAGAATGCTTATTATGCCTAGTGTGGAGATCGAAATCTAGTTGCTACCTCCTACAATTTGAGCAACATATTATTCTGGTAGACATTAGCAAGCGTTCATCAGTCGTGTAAATGAGCCAAGCCAAGTTGAATGTTAATAAGCTAGTGCTTGAATGAGTTCATCTTTATCAAACTCAAGATTGGTTATATATAAACTCGTTAAGTTTGGGATCGACCAAAATTGCCTTGTTTAATTGCACGTAAGTACATTATCCACATTATCCATGTCTGTATCAATATCATCCTATATTTAAATTTCTAAAGCCTTTTGTTTGTGTTGCACATTTGAAAGCCCGCTATTTTAGTTTTATATTATTATTTAAGTTTATTGGTATTTAGTTGGGTTTAATTAATTCGGGCTAAATATGTATATAAGCAAATTCAAGGTTTGGGCTTTAGGCCCAGCTTCACGTCACGTTAGTCGTCCAATTACTTATTTTGATTTTGATTAAATGTTAATAAGTCATATTTGATATAGATTTATACTTAAGTCGAAAGTTCTATTAGGACTAAGTTCGTGTCAAGCATCATGATTCAATTATTTTTCAGTATATTTATTTATTTTAGGCATAATATTTTGTAGGAAAATCATCCATTATATTTTAGTCAATTACATTTATATTCCATTCAATTACTAAGCCTAAACTTTTGAGCTTAAGACCCTCAAAGAAAAAGAAATTTTGAGCTTAAGAACTCAAGCCCAATGCACTAATTTAATGCACTAATTTACAGACGGATCCGAGTCTTAAGCCCAACAAATTTGAGATTTCTATTGATACATTATATTTGCTAGTATTTTGATCCTTAAGCAAATCGATAAGATATACGGGTAAATCCTACTCCCTTCGTTTCATATTGATTGACGTTTTGGATGTTTTTCCATTTTTTAATTAATTGACGTTTTACATTTCTTTCACCAATTCTATCAATTTTCTCTATTGACTCAATTCTAAGATATCTCTACTTTTCAATTTATCAAATATATTTTGATTTGATTAAATCTTTAGCTTAGAGTATATCTGTCAAGATATTCAATCCTTAATCCTTAATTCTTCCCTAACGTAAGACAACTCAATATTTTTTTATGCTAAACATATTGGAATAAATATGATGTTTGTACGTATTATAGGATTTGAGGATCCACTCCATGTTTGTTGGTGTGGGGACCAATATTACCATCAATCTTATGTATGTGAGGTAGGCATGTCAAAATCGACCCGCTCCGATCCGCTCCGATTCGAGGTCTTTGGGGCAAGGTAAAATCCGCCCCGATGGAGAACGGGGTACGCCACGCCCCGCCCCGCTCTCTCTCCTTATATATATATATAATTTGTTTTTAAATATATATTATGAAATATTATATAGATATATATATACACACACATAAATATTAAATATGTGTATATATGTATTTATAATATCAAATTTTATATATGATATGTTATACATATGTCATCCTAATAGATTAAATTATGATTAGAGTAAATTTAAATAATCAAATTCCTTTCACTAATAATTAATTTTACAAAATATAAAAATGTTAAAACAAAACTAATGTAAACCTAAAAATTAAAACCATATTGATTTCAATTAAAAAAAAAAAAAACAAGGTTCTTAATTTAAAAAAAAAAAAAAAAAAAATGAAGGCGGGTGGGGCAGATCACGGGGCGCATATTTTTGCCCTGTAGCGGGGCGTGGCGGGTCAAAAAATCCAAAAACCCACCCCGCCCTTTGACATGCCTAATGTGGGGACACCAAGGTTGTTAATGGCACTATGGTCTATGCCCCATTATGTTCGGATCCATCAGTTCGGGTCATTTGGGATGGAGTTCATTTTACTGAGACGGTCAATAAGTGGGTCTTCAATCAAATTGTTAATGATTCCTAGTTGGATCCTCCTCTTCCACTCATATATGCACGTAATAAGAATATGGATCATCATGTTTAGCTCCTGTGTGCCTGGTTGGAATAAGGTTGTCAAGCAAGGAGCTAGAAGTAATTTAAATATGTGTGTAATATATGCTACCCATGGGGTAATATCAGAATAGTTTCGATGTGGACCATGTGATATATTGTCGAATCATATGGGGAATTATTTTTCATTTTTTTTATTTCAATGATGTGCTTCATAACAGACATTCAAGTATAACACTTGTGTAGGACCATTTTACAAACTTAAGCTCATACGACGAATGACGTTTCAATTTATAAAATTTAAATTTTCAACGCTCTTGCTAAAGCGGTAAATATGGGGTGTGGAATTCTGAACCGCACAAAAGGTCAATATTGATAAGTTAAATGTTGGTATTCGGCCTTTCTTTGTTAATTCTATTAGGAAATAAAATAGATTTGGAAACTTGGCACTATAGAGTAGGTCATCCGTCATCTGATGTTGTTCAAAATGTGTTAAAGTCCGATAATATATTTTGTACTGGAAAGAGTGAATCTCTATGTACACCTTGCTTGCAAGGAAAGAGTCACAAGTTATCTTATAATGAATCCAAATCCCTTTTTGGTTTATTTGATCTTGTTCGCACTGATCCCTGGGGAAGATATGTAGAGGCCTTTAACGGCTACCAATATTATGTTAGTTTTATTGATAATTATTCTAGGTACACATGGCTTTATCTACTAAAATCTAAATCCAATACCTATCAAGCCTTTGTATATTACAAAGCTTGGATTTAAAGCCAATTCCACCATAGAATATACGTACACAGTGATGATGGAATTGAATTTAAGTCTCTAACCAAATATTTCAACGAAAATGGCACCCACCATAGAATGTCTTGTCTATACACAACAGAACAGAATGGACTACCACAAAGAAAACATAGGCAAATAGTGAAAACTGGCCTAGCTCTCATTTTTAAGTCCTATGTACCTCTTAGGCATTGGGATGATGCTTTCATCACCAGTGTCTATCTCATCAATAGACTGCCTACAAGACAAAACTAAGAAAAACACTATAGAGCACTACACACTACCTACTCCTCTTACTCAAACTCTTAGAATACGTTATATTGATGTTCAAATTCATGAACAATCCAACAACCATAATCCTAGTCCACCTCAAAGTCCACACATACAACAAAATTCACCCACGCACAGAGTAACAATTCAAAAAAATCACTAAATGAGGGTGCACAAGTTAAACTTGAGGTTGGAAATAGTGGAGTTGTAGCTCAAGAGTCAGAAACAGAGAGAGTTCACCATATGAGGGGACAAGATCAAGGGAAGGAATCATGAAGCCTAAAATTTATCAAGCTATTGGGGAAGAGAATCTTGAGAAGGAACTCAAAATTATTTTGAAGCTTTGAGGATTCCAAAGTGGAGAACTAAAACGGAAAGATAGTAACAACCTTGTTGAACAACAAGACATGGGATCTGTGTGGGTGGCCATCTGACATGAAAGATATCAGATGTATATGGGTGTTCAAATTGAAGAGGAATGCAAATGGCAGTATAGTCACGCATAAGCCCAAGCTTGCTGCAAAGGCATATGCACATCTATATGGATATGATTTTACAAATACCTGTAGTCCAGTGGTGAATCCTATGAGCTTATAAGATTAATGGTGTATGTTTTTGTGGCCAAGGGATGGAGTATAATTAGTCAACTAGACAATGACAATGCTTTTTCTAAATGGAGAGATTGACAATGAGATTTACATGGAAGAAAGTCCTAGGTTTTGAGCTCGGAAGCAGCATAGTGTGCAAGCTCAAAAAGTCGCTCTATAGAGTTCAACAAGCTTCAAGAGCATAGTAGTTGAAGATTGAACTGGGATTTTCAAGATCTCAAGCTCATAACTCTCTTTGTTGTAGGGACCAGGCTAACACAGACATCTTTGTCTTAGTATATGTTGATGATACGGTGGTGACAAGAAATGACAATAGAAATAGTGTTCCAACTGAGTAATGAGCTTCCAGAGGCTGCAATTAATTATCTCGACATTTACAAGGCCAAATACACTCTTATCAGTCAAACATCTCAACTAGGCAAGTTCTTATTATTTTTTTCCGCCATTTTTAAATTTTCCGGAGAAAAGCTTGTGTGTGGTGGTTTCACGTAAAGTAATTTTGTGGGACAGGGTATGTTTTCTCTTTGCTTGTGTTTGGATGAAGGGATTTAGAAATGCGATGATTTGACAAAATACACACACTGCAGACAATTCACACACTACACACACATTGGGCATACTACACAAACACCACACACTTCACTCACTAGTTAAAATATATGTTTGATGGTGAATTATTGTCACCTAAATTTGTAGCTAAATTGATCGATTTAATTGCAAGTTTATAAGCTTCATTAGCTAAATATTTATAAACTACTAAGCTCTTGAGACCTTACATCTTGTAAGCTTTTACAACAACTTATAATATATTTGAAATAAGTTCAGTCAAATTGAATAAAATGATAAGCTCTAATTTAGTGACTAATTTGAAAGTCACTATTAATACACACTTTGATTAGTTTGTGAAGTGTGTGTGAAGTGTGAAATAAGTGTGCGAAGTGTGTGTGGTGTGTGTAATACGTGCGAAATGCATGTAGTGTGTGAAATGTGTGTTTTGTACGTGAAGTATGTGTGTATGTGTGTGGTATGTGAAATTTAAGTGTAATTATTAAGATCTGAAAAAATAATATTAACTAGAGGTATTTTTTGTTGGAGCTTATAAGCTTTATGAGTTTATTTTCACATCTTATAAGTTGTTTAGTATCTTTATTTGTCAAACATATTTACAGGGCTTATAAGCTCACAAACATCTTATAAGATGTTTTGAGGAGTTTATAAACTTAGTCAAACACCCTCTACTGTATGCTACTCATATTTTTTTATACTAAACAACATATAGGATTAAACATGATGTTTAAGCGTATTATAGGATTTGAGGGTCCACAACATGTTTGTTGGTGCGGGGACCAATATTATGGTCAATCTTATGCATGTGGCGACTCGAAGGTTGTTAATGGCACTGTGGTCTAAGCCCCCATTATGTTCCTATCCATCGGCTCGGGTCATATGGGATGGAGTTCATTTTACTGAGGCGGCCAATAAGTGAGTCTTCAATCAAATTCTTAATGGTTCAGATTCGGATCCTCATGTCCGCTCATATTTGCTTGTAATAAGAATATGGATCTTCATGTTTAGCTCTAGTTTTCCTAGTTGGAATATGGTTCCTATCAAGGAACTAGAAGTAATTTAAATATGCATGTAATAAACGGTACCCACGGGGTAATATCCGAATGGTTTCGATGTGCACCATGTGACATATTACGGAATTATATGGGGATTTACTTTTCATTTTTTTATTTATTAATTTCAGTGATCTCCTTCATAACAGACCTTCAAGTGTAACACTTGTGTCAGACTGTTTTACAGATTTAAGCTTATACGGCGGATCAAGTTTCAGTTTATAAGAACAAAAATTCCAGTGCTCTTGCTAAATCCGTATATATAGGGTGTGGAATTCTGAACCGCACAAAAGGTCATTATTGATAAGTTAAATGTTGGTATTAAACCTCTCTTTGTTAACTTTATTGTTTTTGGGGAAAAAAATATAGATTTGGAAACTTGGCACTATAGACTAGGTCATCCGTCATTTGATGTTGTTCAAAATGCATTAAAGTCCAGTAATATATCATTTTGTATAGAAAAGAGTGAATCTCTATATGTACACCTTGCTTGCAAGGAAAGAGTCACATGTTATCTTTTAGTGAATACAAATCAATTATTGGTTTATTTGATTTTGTTCATACTGATCTTTGGGGCGCATCTCCTGTTGAATCCTTTAATAGTTACCAATATCATGTTAGTTTCGTTGATAATTGTTCTAGTTACACATGGCTTTATCTACTAAGATCTAAGTCTAATACCTATCAAGCCATTGTACATTACAAAGCCTTGATTGGAAACTAAGTCCACCACAGAATAAAACACGTACACAATGATGGTGAAACTGAATTTAAGTCTTTAACCAAATATCTCAACGAAAATGGCATCCACCATAGAATGTTTTGCCCATACACACCAGAACATAATGGATTACCATAAATAAAGCATAAGCACATAGTGGAAACTAGCCTAGATCTTCTTCTTAAGCCTTATGTACTTTTAGGCATTGGGATGATGCTTTCTTTCATCACCGGTGTCTATCTCATCAATAGACCGCCTACAAGACAAAACTAAGAAAAACACCATAGAGCACTGCGCACTACCTACTCCTCTTACTCAAACTCATAGAATAGGTTACATTTATGTTCATATTCATGCATAATCCAACAGCCATAATCTTAGTCCACACATACAACATAATTTACCCTCTCCTCCCCCCCCCCCCCCCCTCCCTCCCCCTTACACACACAAAGTAACAGTTCAGCAAAATCACTAAATGAGGGTGCACAAGTTAAACTTAAGGTTGGAAATAGTGGAGTTGTAGCTCATGAGCCAGAAACAGAGAGAGTTCACCATATGGTGACAATATCAAGGTAGGAATCCTTAATCCTAATATTTATCAAAATATTGGGCCACAAAATCTGGAGAAGGAACCTCAGAGTTATTTGGAAGCTTTGAGGATTCTAGAGTGGAGGACTGCTATGGAAAGGTATTACACAACCTTATTGAACAACAAGAAATGGGATCTGTGTGAGTGGTCATATGACAGGAAAGATATTGGAGTTATATGGATGTTCAAATTGAAGAGGAATGTTGACGATAGTATAGTCATGCATAAGCCCAAGCTTGTTGCAAAGGTATATGCACATCCACTAGGATCTGATTTTACAGATACCTATAGTCTAGTGGTGAAACCTATGAGCATATAAGACTAATGCTTCTATTGTTGTGTCCTAGGGATGGAGTATAAGACAACTAGAATCGACAATGCTCTCCTAAATGGAGAAATTGACAATGAGATTTAC